>CAIGRH010009805.1:0-17922 GCA_903798295.1 Fraxinus nigra | reverse complement strand
TTTTCCTTTTCCACCCATTTTCTATGCTATCAAACGGACCCTAACTTTTGTTGTAATGGACTAGAGATAATTTTAATTTTTTGCAAAATTTGGTACAAAAATTGTGTAAAACTTACCTTAAATTTTGATGTAGGGTTGAAGATGGTCTAAGGACCATGGTGCCAATTTGTTAAATGTTTAGATTAGAATAATCATATGGTTGGGGACGTTGTCTACAATTTACCCCTAAAGAATGTGTACAAAGTCAAAACACAAAACAATTGGGGTCAATGTTGCAATTGTATTAACTAAGGGGTAGTCTCAAGTCAACAAATCCAGGAGCTCTATCCACGAATTTGAAATTCAAGCGGGCTTATCAATAAACTCAACGTTCACATTCTCTCTCTAAGATTGAAGTTTCAGCTTTGGAGCTAAGCCTGTTACTATGTCAGCCACTTTCTTCCAATTCCCCAAATCCCCAAATACATTTTCCCTTTGAACTTCATCTTCATCCTTCATCAATTCTCCTGCTCCATAAATCCCAATTCTGCATTTTCCAAATTTTCTCCACAATGTCGAAAAACAATTCCTCCACTATCAGATTTGTTCCTCCAAAGCCATCGCAATCTGAAGGAAACGAAAATGAATTCCCAAATTCACACAATCAAATTCCCTTCTTTTCTTCCAGAGCACCGCTCTATTCAATCCCAGATCCATCTCAATACCAATCTCGGACTCCTCATCAACAAAGAAATAAATCTGAATCAGCTGTAACGGGAACTCCTAGAGTTTTGAATAACGGTAAAGCTTCTTACTCGGAGCCCAATTCAGCTCAGAGCACACCTTCTAGAAGCACAAGTCGGGTATCTAACATTGGGGCTGCGTCAGGGGCTTATACTCTGACTAGGCCTCCGTATCAATATGGCACCGGAGGAGGAAAAGGAGAAGGTTCTTCTAGTGTTCCTAGAGGAATTACATTTGTGAATTCAGAGATGATAATCGATGCTCCACATTTTGAGCTCAATGAGGATCCAGCATTTTGGAAAGATCACAATGTGCAGGTCTATTTCAGAAGACTTTGTATTTGAAGTTGATTGCTTCAGTCTTACGAGCTTCTGAAAAATTGTTGTGATGATTATGTCAACTTTTTGGTGTAGGTTCTGCTACGAATCAGACCGTTGAATAATATAGAGAAGGTCTCCCAAGGGTATGGGAGATGCCTGAGGCAAGAGAGTGCCCAGACAGTAGTTTGGCTTGGCCAACCTGAAACCAGATTCACCTTTGATCACATAGCTTGTGAAACTATATCACAGGTGCATCTTTTGTTTGCTATATTTCAAAATAATAAATGTAGTTTGCATGAAAATATATTGTAAATAAAAACATACACATATCTGTTGTTAGTTAGTTTGTTATTATCAAAGTGGAACATCCTAATCAGGATAAAGACAACTATTGTAGAAGGAACTGCAAGCCTAAATATGCTCACCTTACTATATCTCTATGGATATATGTAAATAAATAATGTATCTACGCTGCATAGCCCAGGTGATTGTTATAATATGGTTTTGATATTAATCATCTGGACTTGACCGTTCTGTAGGGAGAACTTTTCAGAGTTGCTGGATTGCCAATGGTGGAAAATTGCATGTCTGGGTATAATAGCTGCATGTTTGCATATGGACAGGTAGATATGGTTGAGGTTCATTATCAACTTATAATTATAACATATCAGTGTGTGAATGATATATGACTTTTGACTTTTTGAATGAGTCCTTGCAGACTGGTAGCGGAAAGACATATACTATGATGGGTGAGATATATCAGTTGGATGGAGCGCTTACTGAAGACTCTGGGATTACTCCACGCATTTTTGAGTACTTGTTCGCTCGGATTAGAGAGGTTTGACCATTATATTACTTGGTGGCTCTGCTTCTAGGTTTTTACATGTATACTTATTGTTGTGTCCTCATGGTAATGTCATTAAGGAAGAGGAGAGTAGAAAGCATGAAAGACTAGAATATAGCTGTAAATGCTCTTTCTTAGAGTTATACAATGAGCAAATAACTGATCTCCTGGAGCCAACATCAAGTAATTTACAGGTGATTTAAGAATTTACTTGAAGCATCCTCGTCATTCTGTAAAACTTTTACACAACAAATCAATTGATATTTCCTTCTGTTTGTCTGATAAATACAGCTTAGAGAAGACTCAAAGAAGGGGGTATATGTTGAAAATCTTACTGAATATAGAGTCAGAACAGTTGATGATGTGCTGACACTTTTGCTACAGGTTAGATCAAAGATGAATATTCTTTTGTTGTAACTGTTCATTATACTAAACTTGATTGATTTGCCTATATATTTCACAGGGGGCTGCAAATAGGAAAATGGCAGCAACTCATATGAACAGCAAGAGCAGTCGTTCCCACAGTGTCTTCACGTGCATCATTGAGAGCTGCTGGGAGAAAGATTCTATGACCCACTTTAGGTTTGGAAGGTTGAATTTAGTAGATCTGGCTGGTTCTGAAAGGTAAGTGCTAATCTTATGGACAACCATCTCAAGTTTGAAAGTATTCACATGGAATAACATCTTTAGTTTTGTTAGGCAGAAAAGCTCGGGGGCAGAAGGAGATCGTCTGAAAGAAGCGGCAAATATAAACAAGTCGCTGTCAACTCTTGGGTAATTGGTTTCATAATCTGTTGTAGTTAGGTTGAGTTGGCAGATTTGCTTTTTGGCAGTATTTTACGATACTCATTCTTATCAGATTGTCAATATTATATCTGTTTATAAGCCTATATCTTGTAATAACTTCCTGATTTAAGATCGTAGGACATTGTCATATTCTTACTGGGTTAATATATATTGTGCTTGTCTTTAAAACACATCAAATTTCAAAATGGGGAATGAGAATCTCAAACATCTGAAGGAATGTGATATTAAATATCAAGGCTTTTCTGCGTAAAAAATATTTAGTAACTATCTTATGGTGTGGAACACATGCATACCGCTTGTTGGCTTAGTACCCAAGGCATGCACAACATTGTAAGGAACATAAAGTTCCAAGGTATGGAATCCCAGAAAGAGGTTGGAAGTTGAATGACTTTAACCCCATATCTGATCCACCATGAGAGAGATATGTCTCAAGCTCGAGGAGCCATGCAACGACAAGAAGAAACTAAATGTAATTCCTGATAAACTTGGAAGTAGCTATGTGAAATCATTAGAGCCACTCCATTTGATCCAACATTACACTACTGAAAGTTCCAAAGAAATCAAATCTTTTGCAACCATATGAAGCCATATTAATTTTGCATATTTTCCTTTATGTTTGTTATTTGACTTGTTGCAAGCTATGTACACCTTTGACGCTATGGATGAGATTTTTTTCTCTTCATATCATGTTCTAACTCTTCTGCTGATTTTTAATTGTAGACTGGTAATAATGTCTTTGGTGGATTTAGCACATGGCAAACATAGACATGTACCCTACAGGGATTCTAGGCTAACGTTTCTCCTTCAGGTCAGAAAATTATGTCTTTTGAAACAGATATCTTGTAACTTTTAAGCAGTAGATAATCATGTATATTCTTTTCATTACTGAATATATCTGAGTGTAATGGTTTTCTTCTTGTGTTTCCCCATCAATGCAGGATTCTCTTGGTGGAAATTCAAAAACTACAATCATTGCAAATGTTAGCCCTTCTATTCGGTACAATTTTGATTGCAAACTTGGAATGATTATCAAAACCAGATCCTGTTTTGAAATGTTTTTTCTAATTTATATTTGCTTCTGTCTTACAGCTCTGTAAATGAAACTCTAAGCACTTTGAAGTTTGCACAGCGTGCCAAGCTTATTCAGAACAATGTATAAAGTTTGAACTCAGTTTTACTTTTCCTTATCAAAACTTTAGATTCTTTACTTTTGTTTCCTTTACTAATTTTCTTCGTTTTTTCCTAGGCTAAAATAAATGAAGATGCTTCTGGTGATGTAATTGCATTGCAGCAGCAAATCAAGCAATTAAAAGTATGAATTTATCGTAAAATGTATCAATGCACGATATTTGGAACCGAGTAGCTTGTTAATTAAGTGTTTACTTAAACAGGGCCAGCTTTCATTTCTGATGAAGCACCAGGGCACTTCAACACATCTTTTAAGTGATACTTTTGTCTCGGTAAGGACAGGTTATAATCACTTCTTAAATGACTGCTAATAGATGTTATTCTTCTGGGGATAGATATTTGACTCATCTGAATTTACTTTGTCAATGAAACAGAATAGGATATTGAGCTATATTGTCTTCTGTCCTTCTATAGAATCTGTGATTACTTTGCAAAACATATTCTGAATTCTTCATGTCTGCATGCATATGACTCAAAGTTGTTCAAAATAAATTGATCCTAATCACACGTCTGTATTGAAGATCTTGCAAATATCTTGACATTGTTTATTGTATTGTGGAGCTTCATAAATTCTTGACAAGCCAGAATGCTGAGTGAAAAAAAAGAGAAGAAAAATATCATAGGCAAATACATTTTCTCAATGCAATTCCATGACATTAGTTTCTTTGCAGATTGAAAATGAGTCCTTTCGAAGTGATTCAGTGGATGAGGCAACATCTAACAGCATCAGTGGTGATTTACATGACAGAAATTATAAGCAGACGGACAATTACTCAGACTTGCAGGATAACAACATTCAGAGACAGCTGACAGATGCACAATCTTTGATCGAATCCATGAAACTCGAGCAGTTCCACCTGATTGAAGAGATAGAGTTTTTGCGTGCTGATAATCATCGTTTGACAGAAATGCTGTACAATAAGGAAATGGCAGATGAAGAAATCGACGACCATAACAAGAAAAGTAGTGGTACAAAAAATCAGGAGTCAACTCTGGTGATGAAAAACATTGAAGATACAAACATAATGGATCTGCAAGCTAAGTTGGAAAAATTGTCTCGGGACCTCAAGGAGACACAGTTACTTAACAGCCAATATCTAGAGGATCATGCATCTCGGTTTTCGCAAGATCACCAAATTGATCTAATCCGTAGTGAAGTGGAGATGGAAACAACTAGAACAATTTTTCATCTACAGGAAGAGGTTGATAGACTTCAATCAGAACTTCATGTGCGTATATGCTCCGTGGATGAAGAGAATTTAAATCTTAGAAACTCTTTGGCTGCCAAGGAAGATGAAATAAGAGCACTCTGTGCAGAGTGGGAAAGGGCAACTTTGGAGCTAACCACCTTCCTAATAGATGGTTCTAAATCCCTGGGAGATGCATCTCGCCAAATAAAAAGTATTTCCTGTTCATTTCCGCATGTTAATATTTGGGTTGACGAGCATGTTGAGAGGGCTGTGAAGATTTGTATTGAGAAGGAAGAAACAATATTGCTACTGCAAGAGAGTTTGGAAGATGCCCAGAAGACTGTAATGCAGATGGAACAGCAATTGATCTCCTTGAAGGGCGCAACAATTGCTTTGACTGAATTTCAGCAGCAAGAGAATAACATAAGCAGCAAAGAGGATGTACGGTTAACTACTCTTTTGAATGATTCATTTGATGAAAAAGAGTTCTCGGGGGATAAATTGATCTCCAAGGAGCGCCACATTTTTGAAGCTGAAACATGCCCTAATGCTGCTTTAGTGGTTGAAAACAGGACTGCTAATTATTTCATGAGTGGTCTTAAAGACAGTGTTCATTGTGATCTGCCATTAGCTCATACAAAAGGTTTGACAATGGCAAATATTGATGATCAAATTGAATTGGCAAGGCTTATTTTGTTAGAGATTGAAGATGCTGTTAATGCTGCTCATTCTGATGCAGAAACTTATTTATATGAGCTGAAATTCGACGTTCATAAAGCAGCTTCTCTTTATAAGGAATTGTTTAGCGAAAGTGTCAAGGATGTTGCTGAGATGAGGAGGAATGTTGAAGAGTTTAACAGGAATCAAGGAAACCTTCAACTTTGTACAGCGGGTATTCCATCGAGTGCTTCATGTATGCATGAAAATCAGCTACAAATGCTACATGAAATCAGAGATGAACTTGTTGAAACAAATGACAGACTGAGTTCTATTGCTGTGGGATTTTACGAAGTTGTGAATGTGCTCACTTGTCCAGGTTCAACTAAAGATTTAGTGGAGATGGATGGATGGATCAGTGATTGTTCAACTTCAGACTCTAATTCTTCAGAATATAATGTTGATCAAGATAATATATCCAATAAATCTTCATCAAGAAACAGCTACAACTCACCTGGCAAAATAACTGAACAAATTCTGTCGCCAGAATCAGATGAAGGATCAAATTTCAATCATAATACAACAGTTTTGCACTTTGGTAAGGAGTTAAGAAAAGCTTGCGACACTTTTGCCAAACTAAAGGATCAGTTCACTGCAGTTCTGAACGAGGACACAATCAAGAATGTCCCTGCCACGAATTCCTATCTGCCTGATATGAATAAATTTGTGAACTTCAGCAAGCATCATGTACTTGGGCACAATCAACCTGATATGGAGATCAACCATAGGGTTCAATATGATAAGTTGTCAATGCAGAAAGCTGAATCAGGCAGGAACTATAGTGAACAGGTAAAGACCCTACAAGCAAAATGCACAGCTAAAACTTTTCATATATTTTTAATGAATAAACGCTACGAAGTACACTTCTCTACTTTTTCTGTTTGATTTAAATAAGCCTGTCCAAAATGTACGCATGTCTTATTTTGTTCTTGACTCTGTGTACAATATTATGTGATATGCAGTCGGCAGTTGAAGAGAAATGTAGTCACATGCACGTCAACACCTTCTTTGCCAAATTCGAGGAGGCTCATTCAACTGTAAAAGAAGCAGATCATATGTTAAAAGCATTGTTAAAAGCAAATGAACACGCAAATTCATTGACGGCAATCTGGAAACAAGCGGGAGAGAAACTCATGGCAGATAAAGCTAACTTGAGTGAAGAGATCAAACAACTCAGATTACATATTCATTTAAGAGATGGAGAGAATGAAGTCTTGCAGGATCATATCCACCATAGCTTGAGAGAAATAGGAAATTTAATGCATTCACTTGAAGGATCTTTTCTACAAATGCAAAGTAGTGTAGAGGAATTGTTCAATGCAGCATATGATGATACCTTCCACTCAGTTCAAGAGACATTAAACTTGACTTGTAACTTGAGATCGTCACTGGAAGATGTAATGTGCCGGACAGTGGAAAATGAAATTACTTCCATTGTGCTACAGTGCCACATGGGAGAATTCTTGCTCAAGTTCAGAAGGCTGAACATAACTTCTAACTTACATACCTCTCCCTTCCAAGAAGGTTGTTTAACGATGATTGACCTTGAAAGAGGTCATGTGAGATGCAATAATGACAGTATAGTTTCTTCTGTGCAATGGCAAGGAGATCAGACTGCAAAGATCAGCAAAAGAGAGGTTAAAGAGTTGGCCCTGGTACAAGATGACACTATAAATGAAAATTGTGAACTCAAGAGAGAGCTTGAACGGAAAGATGTTCTATTGAAAGGATTATTTTTTGATTTCAGCTTGCTGCAAGAATCTTTGTGCAACAGAAAGGACAGTAAGGATGAAATTGAAGAGTTGGTTGTCACTTTGAACCGAGTTAAGCATGAACTACAGTTGAAAACTCTTCAACTTGATGACATGCTCAGTCAAAATCTAAAACTTGAAGGCCGCTTGACTGAAGCTGAGCAAGCTTTGTGCATCTCAAAGTCCGAATTGGAAAAGGCAAGAGGAATATTAGATTTCTTGTCAGCTCAAAATACTGAGTTGCAAGTGCTCACAAAGGATCTCTATCTTAAAAAGTCAGAGGCAGAGGAGCTACTGGAAGAGCAAAGGGAAATCGTCAAAAGTTTAGAAAAAGAAAGTATTCACATGCATCATTCTTCCGAGAAACAATTAATTTCTTCAATGAAAGATATTGAGGATGATTTAACAAGGGTGAGTTTAGAAAGAGACCAACTTGTCGAACAGCTTTGCTCTTTGCAAGATAGGCTTGACATGGCATGTTCTTTAGCAGATGAGAATGAAGCTATAGCTGCGGATGCCCGCCAGGTATGTTCATGTTTGAAGTTTTATAATATTGCAGAAGGTGGAAGGTTTTTCTTCTGCTAAATTTGAACCAACAACCCCAGGAGTCGGAGGTCAGTAAAATGTATGCTGAGCAAAAGGAAGAGGAGGTCAAGATTTTAGAAAATTCTGTCGCGGAGCTTGATAGCACCATAACTGTACTGGAGAAGAAAGTAAGCTTTTCTTCTACTCTATTCTCATGGAAAACTTCCTATCAGTCAGGACCTACTGCAATTTTTTTTGTTTGATTTGAAAGTTTGCATTGTACGCCATGCTGTTTCCCTCATTTATGACTGTATCAGGTAATGCATTTCACGTTGACGAGTTAATAGGTTATTATTTGAAAAAGTGAACTTCGATATTTACCATTTTAAGGTGCAAGAAATGGGCAAGGAAATTGAAAAACATCGCGTGATCAGAGATTCGTTAGAATTGGAACTTCAAGGACTGAGAGAGAGATTGTTAGCTGTAGAGGACCTGACTGAAACTATGAATTCTGATAACTCAAGCACAACTCTATCTGATGATCTACTTTCAAGGTGAGAACGCTCTTTGCTTTCTCTATGCATATTGTTAGTTCCTGCTTCACAATCGCTTATAATTATTAATTATTCTGTTTCAGGAAACTGCATAGCAGATCCCTGGAACTTGCAGAGGCTCTTAGAAGAATAAGAGTCCTAGAAGCGGAAAAAGTGGGGCAATCAAAGGAGGCAAGTCATGATTCGCTCGTGGATTTCATTCCTGACCCATTTGTACCCTTTCCAATTATGCCCGTTTCATTTTTCCTTCTGCCGAATGAAAATTTATTGATTCTGTTCTGCAGATTGAGCAACTGAAAGAGTACATCTCTGAACTTGTACTGCATTCCGAAGCACAAGCATCACAATATCAGCAGAAGGTACATAATCAGGAATGCAAACCATTGTGTCGTTTTGGTTTAAATTTCTATGTAAATAGATGGCAAAGAACTATAGTATTTATTATTATTATTATTTTTTATTTCTGGAATTCCCTTTATAGTTATTATATCCATTATCTGGTTGATCTGTTGATAAATGGCTAGAATGCTTTGTGTTACTGAATCCAAGTGGTTGGCATTGCAATTTGTGAATTTAGAAAAAATGAAAGCTCAGAAACATTGGATTAGAAATTTCCAATCATTGATTTTCAACACGGACTCAGAACTTTACCCATAAGCAAAATAAAAGAGGAGAAGAAAAAAAAAAAAAAAACCAGGAGCTTGGTTTTTATGAACTCCAGTCTCTGTACAACAACTTGAGAAAGTTGGATGCCAAGTAAAGAAATGTGTTTATTTGGTTTGCTGCCAACGCTTGTTTGATTACAATTCCTTTTTATTGAGATCATATTTGTTTGATGTCCTGTAACCAGTACAAAAACCTCGAAACAATGGTTCGCGAAGTTAAAACAGATGTATCAAGTGTGACATCTGAGGCAGCAGCCTCGTATAAAGAAGATAAAAGTTCAACAAGGACAAGGCGTTCTAGTTCTCCATTCAGATGCATTGCTAGTCTAGTTCAGCAGATGAATGTCGAGAAAGATCAAGAAATGTTGGCTGCGAGGCTCCGTACAAAAGAGCTAGAGGCGTTGGCAGCTAGTAGGCACAAAGAGGTATTTAAGCATTGCTATATCCACTTACGTTTGCTAGTCTCGTATTTTCAGTTGACTATATTAATATCCTCTCTAACCTTTATCTGAGTCACTTATCAATTCAAAATTCCAAATTATGATCAAGTATAAATTACTTCCCTTAATCTCTTGCCATTTACTTTTAGTTGTCAATGTGAATGTATGTCTTTTATAATTTTTTTTTTTTTTTTCGGTTTCTGATATTCTTTCATACAATTGTCCTGCCTGTCTGTGTCCCTATGTGCAATTGAATAATCCATGCAGACTTCCTAATTCTGAAAACTGTTGACATAACACTGTGGTTTTGATCCATATTGCCTCAGGTGTGTATGCTGAACGCTAAACTGGCCACCGCAGAAAGCATGACACACGATGTCATTAGGGATCTACTGAGTGTCAAATTGGACATCACAAATTATGCTGTAAGTTTAAACTTTACGTGCACAAAATATTTATCCACATGGGCTTTTCTTACTAAAATCATGAATCTGTTGGTTTGTCCTAGAATATGATCGACCAGAATCAGCTTCAAAAGCTAGTTGAGGAGGCTCTACAACAAAGACGAGAGTTTATTACAATGGTACATTTTGTTAACTGTTGGTCGTCACTTGACTAGTTGCTCTTTATGCCTAATATATATATTTTTTTGACACCAGGAGCATGAAATTTGCGATCTGAGGGGTCAAATTAACGATTTGCTCGAGGAAAGAGAGAGGTGAGTCGTGTTGAACTCCATATCATTTGACACTGAATTTCAAATGCTTAATTCAAAAACTGAAAAATGTTATACTTCACTTGTGTATTCCGAATGATTGTTTGGATCCACTATTCCTGATATAATCGTGGAATTTTGTAATAAATCTGTACTTCCAACAAATTCTTGAAGTGGGGTCTAAAACTTCTTTTCTGCAGATGCATTTCTGAAGTAAATAGAAGCAAAACAGACCTACTCACAACTCAGATAACTGTAGAACAATTACAGGAGAGGGATCAGTTGTTGACTGCACAAAATAATATGCTGAAGGTATACCTAAAACAATCTATCTCGTAATTGTAAACATATTCTTCAATTTGATCAGAAGATATTCTTTTACCTTTCTATCATGCTTTCTGCAGAGGGATAAAACCAATTTACAAAAAAGTGTTGCTGAGCTAGACGATATGGTGAAAAAACTATTTAAAATGCATCATGCCCAGCCATGTAATCAACCACAAACAAATAGTTCGTCCATACCTCACAACTTGGATCTTGGTGAGAGATTGGCGCATTCACAAAAAGTACTTTCAAGAATCAATAATCAACTCGCTCAATACCACAGATCTGATAGAACCCATCCAAATGACAATTTGGATATGCATGGCAATGGAACAAAGTTTAGATGAGTGTCATTGCCTATTTCTGGCAGATCCGCTACATTATGCGTTTGTGACTCTATGATTCTTAATCTTACAATCTAAATTTGAAGAATGATCACATTTTTCTACTCAACTCCATTGAATGTGTGTATATGATATGTAATTACAATTGAATAGTGTGGTGAGTAAAATTGAAAGCCCACCTGGAAAAAGCTTTTCAATTTTTCACGTTTCATTCATGCTGGATACCTTGTATATATTAATTTGTTACGATTCTTTTTCCCTTGCCATTTCATGCAACCTAAATATTTCAAGATTTATTGAGCTATTTCAAAATTCTAATTTATTTCGGTGAAATTCCATCAAACATATCGGACCCACCTTGTTTTCATTATGAGCACCAAATCATGAAAGCTAGTTTAGTTAAACCCACATGTCCTAATGTTGTCACTTCGTTAACCTCACATCCTACCTCATTCTGAGATTTAAGTTTGGTCATATTAGAAATACAGCCTATAGATAACATCAGCGTAGTGGGAAAAACAGGTGCATTAGATACAAAACAACAAAACAATTATGCTGATGTGTGCATGTTGAGTATCCAAGTTAGAATGAATTTAGCGAACGGGGTCAACCATATCCACAATGAAGATTTCGCCAATTCATCTCACAAACACCTAACCTTTATTTGAGAACGTTAATGTAATGATCAATAACTCAACCAGGGGCAGTAAGAAGTCCTTGAGAAAAACAATTGAAGATGCTCGTGTTTCTCTATCAATTGCAGACTTGTGCTTCAAGCTTACCTCCCAGAGTTATCCTAAAAATAAATAAGCAGTAAGATTACAATCAACTAGCTTGTAATCAACCACGAGTGCCTTAACGAAGTTGAACATAACATATATTACAGACCTTAGTACAGACATATATGTAGTGTAAGTCGGCATTCTTCCCTATGACAGTTTCCAAGGAGCCTCCATCGTCAAATAAAATAGGAGAAGTCAGGTCCCACGTCTGACGTTCTGAGCTCTCTGCCATTGGAAGTTTTTCTGCATGTATTGACACAACCACATCAAAAACAAACTTGCTAATCCTCAACTATGCTGTGAAAAAGAAGCTTAGAGAATGTCAAGATGCCAGATTTAATCACCATATTACTTCAGGAGAGTGCTATGGATAGAAAAAGTTTTAGCTAACCTATCACATGCAATTTTATTGTCCACGAGCATGAATCTCTCAGCAAGTGTAGTCGATAAACCGGTGATCCATATGTAATCTGCAGAATATTATTATAATTTCAGTAGCTGTTTATCACGTTTATTTTATTCCTTCTTTTAGTTCAAAACGACTGTAATAGAGAAACAAAGGAATCGGTTCTGACAGTGATGAGAATAAAGAGGAATTACCAGGATATATACTCCTTTATCCTTGAGAACCCTACAGTTTGTCATGAACCGTTAATTTATAAACAGTGAAAATAAAAAAGCAAGCAAACTAGAAAATGCGCGCAGTCTTCAGTAGGTTTGGTTTACCTGTAGACCTCTTCAAGCATTTTAGTTGCATTTTGCTTTGAGTTGGATCCACACTGCAGGAAAATACTCAATTCTGTAATCGGGTTTGTTCATAAATCTATTGCAACATAGAGTACTCACCAAAAGAGAGTCCAGAGTTCCTGGAAGACCATGTCGAGAAGACGTCAGAAACTGCAAATAAATGATTTCATCGTTCATATATACAATTCTTAAAAGGGATACCTTTGTCAATGACAGCATCAAAGGATCCCGTTTCAAATGTACTCATGTCTCGGACATCCATTTTGATATCTGATCACACATTCGGAAACATCAGTTAGCCATAAAAGGGATCCATGTCATTTCCGTCTATGATCCTGCCACTTTCTTTCTTTCCTTCTGTATGTCTTTGGGTCTAATTGAGTTACAATAAAAATAGCGTACTTCCTCGACAAGGAAATTACAGACAGAATCCTTAGTCGGTATATCAAATTTCTCAAGATATGTACCATCGGAAAAGATTTCATAAAATTCAAAACAAGCAAACTTCGTAAAAATAGAACTTCAATGATAACAACAATATCTGTATTCCCTTATACCACTAGAAATATTCACATTCTTGAAATCTAGGCCAATAAATCCTCTCTTCATTCTAAGATGCGAGAACTAGAACTCGAATAATAACAACAATAAGACACTCGAACAAGTTAAGGAGAAATGATTTAATCATCTCTAATATTGTCATAATCTACTCAACTATAAGCTACTCGAGTACTCGTTGCGTCCACACAATACATTAGCCTATTTTTCCAGACAATATACCGTCCTATCAGTTCTCACTTACAAAAGTAGATTTACTGTCCGTTTGGCATGGCTTTTAAAAGCCAAAAACTGTTTCTGAGATTAAGAAGCTGTTTTTGAATATGTTTGGATAAATTTTTGGAAGCGCTTTGTCAAGTTAGAAGAGTAAGCAAAAAAACAAGCCCTACCGAACGGTTTTGTCGGTTTTGTATGATATGTGAGACAACAATGTTATCCCCTATTAAGGAGCTACAATCATCAAAGATCATAAACTGTAGATTGGTTCAAATGAATAGAAGATACATACATTTGAGGTGGGGGCGAATGGAATACTTCTTCTGCATAGCCTCGATCACGACAGAGGATATATCAATGTTTACAACATCCTCATATCCATCATCAACCATTTCCTCACTAAACGCTGCAAAATCAATGAAACAATTGAAATCATCTACAAACGAATGTACATAATCAAAGTAAAAAGAGTGAAATACCGGAATTGCCACATCCGACAACGAGGACGCGGTGGTGGTGGTGGATGTAGAGGCGGAGGAGAGGTGAAAGAGCAGAGTAGTTTTGGTACCAATCAAAGGGACCAGGATCCTCTGTGTAGCGGTTGTCCCAGTACCATGGCTCACCATAGGCTTGAGTTTGAGTATTCCCAAGTGTCATCTTTCAACTCTTTACAGACAGAGATTCATTCCATTAATAATTTGTCTGTTTTGTAAGAATTTAGAAACCCTAATTCAATCCAAGATCATAGATCGATTTTGTTAAATGTACTTTGTTTGGATCTGTTGCTATTGTCGGATCATGTGAGGTTCGCTAACAGATGTCTGCCAACTGCGCCTTATTACCAACCGTGAAAATTCGATATTTCATGACATTTTGATGAAACATTTGATTAAAAAATGATAAAAATTATTCCTCCCATAAAATGTACAATTGAAAATCAATTTGATAAAAAAATTGAATTTTAAGAAATATGGTCAAACGTGAGCGTTCAAAGTTCACCGCTACCATCATTCATTACGAGTCTTTCATAAAATAGTTGCGTGACATGTACTGTACAATATGAAAATTAAAATACACGATTTTCAATTGTTAATCTAAAGACGTTGTCATAAGGGTGCTACGAAGAGATTATGCGGAAGAGCAACTATGATATAATTGTTAACCATATGTTTTTGGACAGTTTGAAGATTGATATTGACAAAATGGGATACAATGGTAAAATCTAAAACTAAATTGAAGTTTAGTGATCGAAATAAGATATTAAAGTTTAGCATCGATCCAATTACAATTTCTTTGAAAGTTCAACGTTCACAAATGAAACTTACTCTCAATGACAATTAGTACTACTTCTATTTGTATATATTATAGTAGAATAAATCTACGGGTACATGATAATTTCCCATGTTTTTGCACAGGAAGACGTTGCTGTTGTCAAAAACAGTTTTTGGCAACAACCAATCACAGGAGGACAGTGCAAATCCTATGAAATTTCTTGTACTTGTAACCTTGTTCATTATATTATATTGCATACATTCATTTTAAATTTTAAAACGTTCTTGTTTTTTCTTTGTTCATCTTATAGACATTATCAACACTCATGCATGTCTCAATCACATTTAGATCCAACCGCCAAAGAACAATAAAATAAAACACTTAACAATACATCTTCACAAAACAATAACTACGAAAACACCCATATCATCACGTGGTGGGATAGGTCATATCATATTACTTCCATTCTCACAAGAGTGCGGAATTCTTTTTCCATTTCATAGGGTTTAAGGAAATTGAATCTAGCAAACACACGATTTTGAAGTAGAATCAACCACGTCGATCTAAACAGTTTATCATTTCTCTATATTTTCTCTAGCATTTTCACATCATTGACTTCGGCCAAAATAAT
This sequence comes from Fraxinus nigra, assembly GCA_903798295.1. Taxonomy (NCBI): domain Eukaryota; kingdom Viridiplantae; phylum Streptophyta; class Magnoliopsida; order Lamiales; family Oleaceae; genus Fraxinus; species Fraxinus nigra. Next base: position 2,609 of record CAIGRH010009805.1, on the reverse strand, counting down.
AGCACTATCTCTAATCTCACATTCTCACCATGAAAAATATAACTATAAAAGCCAAGAAATTCAAGAAATAACCCAAGCTAACAAGAAATTTAACAATGCATACAGCAAAATGCAAAACTGCTTGGGACATCCCTTTGTTAGAAAAGCAACAAAAGGCTTGTAAGCGAAAGCAAAAAGCCTCGACTCTTCAGACACAATTCAATTCACATTACAACAAATTAAACCAAAGAGCTCACTTCAACGCCAGAAAGTTGCCTTATTGCAAGCAACAGTAAGCATTCAAGCTATATTTTGACAGCTACCTGTTCGACTGAACTTTTCTTCACCACTCCTCTAGTGCACAACTCATCCAATAACTCCAAAGCCTCCTCTGCCAATCCTTCATAAGCAATGCCTTCGATCAGAATTGTGTATGTAGATTCAGTAGGTTTGCATCCCTTCGATACCATATAAGCCAAGAAATCAATAGCACGATATGTTTGATGAACCTTGCAAAGCCCCAACATGATGGAATTATATGTGATAGCATTGGGCCTGACCCCACGTTGTTCGATATCATGAAAGAATTTGACAGCTTCATCAATTTTTCCTTCTCTACTGAGTCCTCTCACGAGTGATGAGTAGGTGATGATATCAGGTCGGAGCCCTTTCTCCCGCATTTCGTCCAATAGCTGTATAGCACGTTCAGTTCTTCCCATCTTCGAGAGCCCATCAATCACTGTATTGTAGGTAATCAAAACAGGAGAACAGTCTTTGCTATTTAGCTGATCTAATATCTCGACTGCAATATCAACCTTCCCTTCTTTACATAAAGCTGTAAGCAATGTATTGTAGGTCACAATATCAGGGTAACACCCCCGGGATACCATTACCTCAAGATACTCAATGGCCCTATCCATCTTCTTTTCCTTGCAGAACCCATGAAGCAACGGATTGTAACTCAAGGAATTTGGTGTACACCCATGTTTAGGCATCTTTTCCAAAATATCAATTGCTCGACCAAGTAGTCCTTTCCTACACAAGAAATTAATCAAGATGTTAAAGGTGACAACACTTGGTGAACACCCTTTTCTAAGCATCTCTGACAGTAATTTCTCAGCATCCATCCACCTCCCCGTGCTACACATACTGCGCAAAATGATGTTATGCGTGATGACATTAGGTTGGCAACCGTAAGAAGGCATATTATTCAAGAACTTAATTGCATCATCCAATCTGCCTTCCTTACAAATCCCATTGATGAGAACATTATAAGTAACCACATCAGGCTTACAACCTTTAATCCTCATTTCATCCAAGAGCTTCATTGCTTGTCCCACTCCACTTTCCTTACACATGGCTTCAATCAAAATCGTGTAGGTTATCACATCGGGAATGCAGTCCTTTTGCAGCTGCCAATCAAGAACCTTCATAGCTTGTTTCAACTTCCCACTATCACATAAAGTACGCAAAATTGTATTGTATGTGACCACGTCCGGGGCAACACTCATTCGGTCCAAGACTCTCAACGCACTATCAATCTCCCCCAACTTACAGTACCCACTAATCAACACATTATAAGTTATAACATCGGGAACAGCCCCAGATTCTTCAAGAATCTCCATGATCCTAGTAGCCCTCTTAGTCTTTCCAACCCGGCAAAACCCACGAATTAAACTCGTGCATGGGATAATATCGGGAATGTCACCCCGGTAAACCATGTTCTCGAGATGCCTAAACCCTTCCTCTAACTCTCCATTCCTTACCAGCCGACGAAGATAATTATTACTCTCAAATTCCTCGAAATTGTGATTCGAATTTCCTTGACCTTGTGGATTTTTCTCCATATTTGACAACCTTAACCTACCATTTGTACCATAAGTTTCAGTCTTCGAAACAGCTAACACACGATTTCGCCGTCTTTTCCTAGACCCGTCAATTTTCGTTTTCTCCGAAACGAAGTTTGTACAACAAATTTTAATTCTATGCTTAATCGAGCTCTGCTCACGAATAGGATGATGAAATGAGCAAAAACTTTCATGGGAATGCCTTGCAGACATCATTAATTCCATCTTAAACCAATTTAATCTCCAAAAAATATATATGCTCAGTGGTTCGCAATACTAACTATATATTTAAGGAAAAAACATATACAGATAGATTAACTAAAAGAGAGCTTACTATTCGAGAGGTTTAAGGTTCAGACCCAAAAATGTTTTTTGCCCGTTTGTTCTGGCGCCGCCATGTTTCTTATCCTAAGCGATTGGATAATAGGAAATTTACGCTTAAAATTTACAGTAAAGGAGTGTCAACAATCATAAATATATTTAAACAGTGATATTTTTGTCAATTTCACTAAATGGAAATTAGAACGACCCAAACATTAATGGAGGCCCGATAAGAGAATGAACCATGTAATATGTGCCGGATTTAGCAATTTCAATTTACTACCACAAAGTTAACATTTAATAAATATAATAACCAAACTTCGTTTTCATAGGGAATAATTCCAAGTATAGATAAATTCTTCAAGGGTGTGTTCAGGGGCGTACCTAGGGGTGGGCAAAAACCCGCCCGACCCGATCAACCCGCCCTACCCAACCCAATCCGATCGGGTTGGGTCGGTTTTT
>CAIGRH010009674.1:0-11291 GCA_903798295.1 Fraxinus nigra | reverse complement strand
GCACTCGGTTCTTTTGTGACCGGGATTGTCACATTTATAGCAAATAATTTTCCTCCTTTTTTCTTCTCCTTTGTCGTCTTTTCTTTGAAAATTTTTATTATTTTGAAAGCATCTCCATTTTTTGACGAGAAGTACTAGATTATCGAAATCTTCATCACTCATGTTGTTTGTTGATGTCTCTTCATCAATCATCGATTTTTGAGCAATTTGTCGTTTGGGAGCTTCTTTTGATTCCGCTTTGCTCGTCATTGCCTTCTCCTTGATCTCAGCATTATTAAGCTCATATGTCATCAAAGTTCCATATAATTCTTCCAAANACTTATCCTTTTGTTCGGGCACTCGGTTCTTTTGTGACCGGGATTGTCACATTTATAGCAAATAATTTTCCTCCTTTTTTCTTCTCCTTTGTCGTCTTTTCTTTGAAAATTTTTATTATTTTGAAAGCATCTCCATTTTTTGACGAGAAGTACTAGATTATCGAAATCTTCATCACTCATGTTGTTTGTTGATGTCTCTTCATCAATCATCGATTTTTGAGCAATTTGTCGTTTGGGAGCTTCTTTTGATTCCGCTTTGCTCGTCATTGCCTTCTCCTTGATCTCAGCATTATTAAGCTCATATGTCATCAAAGTTCCATATAATTCTTCCAAATGATATGTATTCACATCCTTTGTGTTTTCTATAAGCATCCGTATGGGACTCCATTCCTTCGAAAGTGACCTAAGCATTTTGCTCACAAGTTCACCGTTAGTATATTTTCGATCAAAACCTTTTAAACTATTTACAATGTTGGTGAAATGAGTAATCATATTAACAAGGGGCTCATCTTGTTTCATAAAAAAAAAATTAATTCTTTGACTAACATATTTATCTTAGTTTCCTTAACTTTATTTGTTCCAACATGAGTGACTTCTAGAGCATGCCAAATTTCATGAGTCGGATCACATGTGCTAATTCTATTGAATTCATTTATATCTAGTGCACAATAAAGCAAATTCTTGGCATTAGCATTTAATGACAATTTTATCCTATCTTCTTCATCGTGTTCCTCTCTTGACTTGGGAATACATTGATCGGGTTTGCCATCAGTTTTAATAGTCTTCATAGCCACATAGGGACCATATTCATTAATTTTCCAAATATTACAATCAATAGATTGAACATAAATCATAATTCTAGCTTTCCAATAATTATAATGTGTGCCATCAAATAAGGAAAGTCGGTTGGTAAAATGCCCATCGAGATTTTGAAAACCAATGTTAGCCATAACTCAAGATTGTGAAATCTTAAAGAAGTGATTACCGAGCTCTGATACCAATTGAAAGCCCAAGATTAGCTAACCAAGAGGGGGTGAATTGGTTGTTAAAACTTTTTCGTTAAATATACAAGATTTTAAACTAGTAAATACACAAATGATATATAATTAAACTAAGCACAAATAGATATGTAAATGGAACAAAATTGACTTGCACAAAGTAAAAACGTTAAGTAAAATGGTCAGAAAATGCAAACGATGTGATATGGAGGTTTGATTTAACACAATGATCTACGTCCCTCGTTACCAAGCTCTTCAGAACGAGCAATACCTTTTTCACTATGTTGATTGACGTATGGTGCAATCCAGCCATTTACAACGTTTCCGGTGACTTACAACCAAGGATCACCGATCATTTTACAATTTTGAGCTTTCTAGGACCTCAACACGACCCACGAATCAAAATAAATTTACAAGTGAAATTTTCTCTTCTTATTGAATGATAGATTCAAAGTTGATAACAAGAAAAGAAGAAGCAAACACTTCAATAGATGACAATGAGTATAACTCAAAGTGTTGGATTTGAAAAACTTCTTGAAGACCTAAAGATTTTCACAAAGTTAATCACTCAAAAGCTTTTCAAGATTTAAATGCTTTTGATCTTGTTAAGGATAGAGAATAAGGTAGTTGTGATCAATAAAAGCCCATCTATAATGCTCNCATGGAGCACCGAACCTTCAACAATATTAAGCTTTCTGGGATCTCAACACGACCCACGAATCAAAATGAATTAACACGTAAAATCTTCTCTTCTTATTGAATGCTAGATTCAAAGTTGATAACAAGAAAAGAAGAAGCAAACACTTCAATAGATGACAATGAGTATAACTCAAAGTGTTGGATTTGAAAAACTTCTTGAAGACCTAAAGATTTTCACAAAGTTAATCACTCAAAAGCTTTTCAAGATTTAAATGCTTTTGATCTTGTTAAGGATAGAGAATAAGGTAGTTGTGATCAATAAAAGCCCATCTATAATGCTCAAGAAAAGTTATTGCAAAAGAAAAGTGAATGAGGTATTTATAGCATTCAAACTGGCCAAAAACTCTATTCATCCGGACGTCCAGATGTGATCCGGGAAAAGAAAAATAAACTAGTGGATTGAGTTTACAACGGTAAAAAAGAAACTGACCGTTGGAGCCATCCCGACGTCTGGTTACTCATCCGGACATCTAGTTGGGCAGTTTTTCCCCCGGACAGTTTCCTTCGTGATTTCTTGTTTGATACAATTACTTGAAGTACTTTATAATATATTATTTTCAAGGTAAGTGACTCAATAATAATTTTATGCAATCATTTTGATTTTTGAAAATAATTTTTCTTATGTATAAAAATTCACTTTGAGCTCTTAGGATTATTTGCTAAGTGTTGAAGAGTTTTACCTTTACATGGATGTAAAATGTCTAAGTACTATGTTTTGAACATCTTGACGTGCATTGCTTGATCGTTCATCGACTTGTGTCTTGATTCTCATCGACTTGTTTTTCAATATTGTTCTTAGTAGTCTCGATTTGCGAATTTGTTTCCATATCAATCTTCGTACGCAAATTAGTTGACCTCGAACTTCGTGCCATTGAATCTATGAAATAATCACTACAGACATTGAAATCAATTTGTTAGAGATAAAAATAATTTGTTTGTGATAATCAAAATGAGACGTCAACCATAGGTCAATAGCATGCCCAAATGACAGTTTTTCACTTCCGATGATCGATTAGTTAGTTGACTCCACTGCATGTCATGATCTCTTGAACTTCATGGATGCGTACTCAGGATACAACCAAATCCCTATGCACCTAGCTGACAAGGAGAACACCTCATTCATCAACAATAGAGGCCTCTACTGCTACAAATTCATGTCATTGGGTCTGAAAAATGCAGGGACAACCTACCAACGACTAATCAACAAGATGTTTGCCGACCTTATAGGCACAACGATGAAAGTATACGTTGATGACATGCTTATCAAGAGCCTCGAGGCAATGAATCACATCGAACACCTGGGGGCCACTTTCAAAATCTTAAGGAAGTACCGAATGAAGCTGAATCCGTTAAAGTGTGCTTTTGGTTAGAGAAAATTATTGGGCTATATGGTTAATCAAAGAGTTATCTAAGCAAACCCGAAAAAGATTAAGGCTCTACTAGATATGAAATCCCCTCTAAGCCCAAAGACGTACATATATATGTCTCATGTTTTTAAAAGTTCTGGAGAGATGAAGAGGTTTCGATGGAACGAAGAGTGTGAAGAGGCTTTCCAAGGGCAGAAGAAGCACTTGGGGCAATATCCCCTCCTCTCAAATCCCAAAGAGAAAGAAGCGCTGCTTTTGTATTTGGTCGTGAGTACATAGGCTATGAGTTCAGTTCTGGTAAGGGAAGAAGGCGACGCACAACTGCTCATTTACTATATGAGCAATGCCCTCCTGCCAGCTGAATCACGTTACATTGATATGGAAAAACTTGCTTTGTCCCTTATGATCTCTTCTAGGAAACTGATGCCCTACTTTCAGGCCCACAGCATACACATGTTAATAAGTCTTCCCCCTAAGTAGGTTCTCCAAAAGTTGGATGCTTCGGGAAGACTAATGAAATAGGCTATTGGATTGAGCGAATCCGACATTTCTTATCAGTCAAGAACCACAATAAAAGGACAAGTCGTGGCAGACTTCATAGCGGAATTCACTGAGGCAATGGACATCGATGTAGCATGGAACCAACGAACCCCCACCATGGAAACTATTTGTTGATGGATCCTCTAATGAAATGGGATATGGGACTGGGGTATAGTTGGAGAGCCCTGAGGGCCACAAACTCAACTGCACTGTGAGGTTTGGTTTCAAAACCTCCAATAACACGGCAAAATACGAGGCGTTGATAGCAGGCCTTAGATTGGCAAAAGAAATGCAGGTCAAGAGCTTAGCAATTTGTAACGACTCACAGTTGATCGTAAATCAAATCAATGGTAACTTCATAGCCAAGAATAAAGGCATGGCAGCATACCTGAAAAAGGTGATGGGCCTACTCTCCTAATTTGAGAAATTTGAGTTGATTCAAATACCATGAGCTGAGAACCTACACGTTGATGCTTTATCAAAGTTGGCCAACAGCAAAGATTTTGAGCTGCTTAAGATTGTATCAGTGGAATACTTCCCTAAACCTTCTACCTTAGAGTGGGAAAAATAATGTAGATTCAGGGGACCCCACAGTGGATGTAATCGACTATTGCCTACCTCAAAGATCGGGCGTTGCCAGAAAATAAAGAAGAATCTTACAAACTCAGATGCAGTAAAAGAGGCTTCTCATCCCCATTCTTACGATGCACCAGAGGGGAAGAAGCTAATTATATCCTACAAGAGGTTCATGAAGGAGTGTGTGGCACCTACACATGGGCACAGCACTGGCTCAAAAAAATTTAAGGCAAGGGTACTACTGGCCTATGTTAAAAAAGACGATGTACAATTTGTAAGAAAATGTGACAAGTGTCAATGATTTTTCCCATTTAGAGGCAGCCATCACAGGAACTTACCGTGGTATCCAGCCCCTAGCCGTTCGCCAAGTGGGGGGTTAACTTGATGGGTCCCATGCCAAAAGGGAAAGGAAATTCAAACTATGCAATTTTCGCTATTGATTACTTCATTAAATGAGTCGAAGCTGAATCGTTGGCAAAAATAACTGAGGCGAACACTTCGAAGTTCATGTGGAAGAACATCATCTGTCGATTTGGGATTTCCCACTCACTCGTAACAGACAATGTATGACAATTCGACAACAAAAAATTTAGGGACTTGTGCAACGAACTGGGTATCGAGAAGTATTTATCATCTCCTCACCACCCCCAGGAAAATGGTAGGTTGAGGAAGTTAGCAAGACCATCAAGCACCTCTTGAAAAAGAAACTTGGTGAGTCGAAAGGGACGTGGGTGGACAAGCTCTCCCATGTGTTGTGGGCAATTCGCACAACTATTCGAACTTCAACTGAAGAAATCCCTTTCTCTATGACATATAGGACAGAAGGCATGAGCCATGTCGAAATAGATCTTTTTTCGCCTTACCACCTGCACTTCAACAAAATATCTAATGATGAAATAAGGCGATGTAAGCTTGATTTCCTTGAAAAAAGGAGAGACGACTCACAGATAAAGCTAGCCTCATATCAGAGAAAAATGGCAAGGTACTACAATGTCAAGGTCAAAAGAAAATCGTTCAAGAGAGACGACCTCATACTTAGAAGAGTTTTCTTTTCTTCAAAAGAGCTTAGCGTTGGCACACTGGGAGGGCCCCTACGCAATATCAGGTAACATAAGATCATGGATTTTCCTAATTGAAAGCTTAGACGAGAAGGTGCAACCCCACCCCTAGAATGTGGAGCACTTACGAATGTATACCGGTGAGGTCATGATCATTGCCTGTATATATTTTTTATTGATGCAAATGTCGTTTTAACAATTATTGTTAACTATGACAAGCTCATACACTCCACCGAGATCAACTATGGCGAGCCTATATGTTGTTAGTTTTGTTCAATTAATTATGACGAGCTCATACATTTTATTAATGTTCAAGGTCAACTATGGCAAGCCCATATGTTGTTAATTCATTTCAATTAGTTATGAGGAGCTCATGCATTTTATTAATGTTCAAGGTCAACTATGACGAGCCCATATATTGTTAATTCTGTTCAATTAATTATGATGAGCTCATACATTTTATTAATGTTCAAGGTCAACTATGACGAGCCCATATGTTAATTCAGTTCAATTAATTATGATGAGCTCATACATTTTATTAATGTTCAAGGTCAACTATGGAGAGCTCATATGCTAATTCAATTTAATTAATTATGATTATGGTGAGCCCATATGTTATTCAGTTCAATTAATTATGACTGTGAAGAGCCCATATGTTAATTCAGTTCAATTAATTATGACGAGCTTATACATTATTGTGACTGTTCGAAGTAAGATGTGACTAGTCGTTTACTCAAATAAGTCAACTAAGGTTACGACATCAAGCACGAAGAGAGAAGAATAGTTCTTCCATACCTAGTCAAACTCATTACAAGGAAGTGAATGGGGCTATTACAAAAATGTTACAAGTAAAGGCCTAAAATCTAAGCAGCTGCATCATCCTGTTGAGGCTCCTCTGGGGCATCTATCTCATCCACATAATCTTCAACTTCGTTGGTAGGAGTAGATGGTTCGGCGGGTGAAAACTCTTCTTTTATGGCCCCCAACTCCATTTCGGAATGTAGCTCAGCAAGTCTCCCAAAGACTTTATTATATGCGACCCTCCTCCAATACAAGTCGTCGTTGTCATACTCAGCCATTTCATATGTACTCGTTCACAACTGTATCTCCTACCCCACTTAACTGTTACTTTAAATTGTCAACGTCAATAGTCACCTCCTCAACACGAGCTTTCAGTTCCCCATTTTCCTTGTTGACCACATCTAAAGCTGACGAAGCGATTTTTCGAAGGTTGTCAAAGTTCTCCACAACTTTGTCGGGGCATTAACCTCATCTTCATAGAGGTGGACTTCTTTCTTCAGTTTATTGCTCTCCTTTAGATGTGCTTCCACCCTCAACTCCACCTCAACTTACTTTACCTTGGAGGCCTCAATTGTTTCATTGGCTGAAGATGTCTCAGCCTTGGCTTTATTCAAAGCTACCTCGGCACCCTTAGCTTTCTAAAGATGCTCCTTATTGAGGCCATGCAATCGTCTCATCTCCATTTGGGCATTTAAAAAGAAGCCATGAGAGTGAGCCCAACTTCCACCATATCCATTGCGTAACAGGTCTCAACGTATGAGGAGTACTTATCAGTCCAGTATTTGTGTTGAATACAGGGTAACCCCTGAACCTCAGCAGGCAGCATCTCTATTATAGTGGAGGCAATATCGTCAAACCTCCCACCCAAAAAGTTTTGGGCCTTTCCTTCAAAGGGGGCACTTCTCATTTCCTTACCCCGTTTATTCCTCACTAGGCTCGCCTCCTCCTCAGCTACCTCCTCCACATCCATTATTTTCACAGATAAAATGGGCTCAACTTGAATGGGTCGTTGAAGTGACTCTCCAATGGTTGTATAGCGCTTGGGATGAGGATCGGGCCTTGTATTCTTCGCCAAAACCAACTTTCTCTTAGGGTGCCTCTCCATAGAAGTCTCCGCTTTCTTCCCTTTTTTCCCTTTCTTCTCTAGAAGAGGCAGTGGGTTCGTCCTTGAGAGGTGATCCAGCTCGTCACGTTGGTTCTTCTAAGATGAGGAGCTGGAGCTCAAAGGCTTCTTGTTTTTCGCCTCTCCCAGGCGCCTCATGTAGAACATGTCTTTGACATATTCTTTCTTGTCGTGTTGCCCTACAAACAAAGAGGCAAACCGTTAGTAAAGCTATGAAAATGAATGATTATCAACGGTTAGAATAAAGGGTTATAACTGCTCTACCTTTGGTAGCCATCAACTGATGGGTCACGGAGAAGTTTCGCTTCCCAAGTACATTCTTGAAATACCTCTTCTCTTAGGGCATCTCGTATATTGCCTTGATGATAGCCCACTCAAATGGCTTGAGTTCGAACTGGTTAACTGTAGTTGCATAAAGCACGATGAAAAACCAGAAATAAAGAATAAGTGTAAGAAAACAAAGATCACTTCAGCTAAGGCTAGTCTCACTACAGGGTTAGCAGAGTTATCTCCGGTACCGCATCTCTCTCCATTGTCTGCCAGCGACTCCTAACCCAGAACTAAGATGACTTCCAATTCTTGATGGAGGTTAAAGTCTCCCAGATGAATGGAGAGTGTGAGCCCCAATGGTTCATGCAATACCACCCTTTGTAATTACTCCCTCCACTTGAGGCTCAGGGTTGGAAAAACATGTGGAGGCATGTACTTGCCAAGAGTGACCTCCTTCCAAAGAAGGAAGGCCCCTACTAATTGGCTCCATGCATTGGGCACTAACTGAGTAGGGCTATATTGTAATGCCTAAAGATGTATCTAAAAAGAGGCTGTAAAGGAAACTTCATCCCCCCATTCAATATAGCCTTGCGATCGGCCACACACCCCTTCAAGGGTCGAGACAAACATTTCAATATCATCTGGGATCCTATACACCTCCCTAAAAGTTTTCAGTTTGCTCTCCTTTATATCAGACACCCACGAAGAAGCCCCCACCTAACATTATAGTCTATGGGGCCCTCCTGCATCATCCATGCAATATGAGGGCCTCCATAGCCTCCATAATTCGCTCAATGGGGATTATGGGGGCACGCCTATATCGGCACAAATTAATGCCATATCCACTCCAGAAGACCTTCCTGGAACACATTTTTTCGAAGAGAGAGCCATTTTACGTGAATAAGATGAAAAATTGGAATATGCTGGGTACTTACACAAGTTTTGAATGCTGGGAGACAGAGAAAACGGAGTTGTTTGCTAGAAAAAGGACAAATGAGGTGCTGAAAGGTTTTAAGGATTTTCAACACTCGGAGATTCTAATTTTCACGAAGTGAAGAAAAAGGAGAAAGTAGGGTTTGGACCTTTTATATAGGCAAGATGGACGAACCCCTACCGTTGGATTTTCCCCCACTATAATCTGGGCAACTTCATCCAACACGTTGAAACCAAACGACGCTTATTCAAAATTCAAATCAAGGGCTCGGATGAAGCATGAATTACACGCTCCTTAGAGTCACGTAAGCCTCGCTAAACTATAAGACACCATCATCATTGCGCATGTAGTACGAGCCTTGTAAACTACCATACCACAACTGTTTATTATTAAGAACCAACATTTCTTTCGAATCATTAGATCACGTCGCCTAATGTGCTTCGACATCATCAAAGAGGCTCAACATTTTGCCCCAATGGCCTCGCCTCGAATGGTTCAACCTTATCACATGTTTAAGTTTAATCAAAGAGGTTCGACATTTTACTCTAAGGGGCCCTTGCCTCGAATTGCTCAACCTAATCACAGGCTTCAGTTTAATCAAAGAGGCTCGACATTTTGCTCCAAGGGCCTCGCCTCGAATTGTTCAACCTTATCACAGGCTTCAGTTTAATCAAAGAGGCTCAACATTTTGCCCCAAGGGCCTCGCCTTGAATTGTTCAGCTTTATCACAAGCTTCAGTTTAATCAAAGAGGCTTGATATTTTGCTCCAAAGGCCTCACCTCGAACTGATCAGCCTTATCACACGCTTCAGTTTAATCAATGAGGCTCGACATTTTGCTCCAAAGGCCACGCCTTGTATTGTCCAGCTTTATCATGAATTTCAACTCCACTAGGGAGGCCCCTCACTACCGCTTCAACTCGAAAGTCCATGTATTATATAAATAATCATACCTGGACTTTAGGGACTATTGTTACGCCTGACAAAAATAAGACCCATATGTGGCCCTAGTTAGTCTACGTGGCGAGCGGTTCAGGGGCCCTACACTTCGTACACTGACAAGGACGACCCAACTCCACGTAGACAATCCTCTTTAAGTTTCAGCAACCCAGTCTAGAAAAGGCTAGACCGACCCCATTACATGCAAACCCCATAGCAAGAATCGGTCCAGGGAGAGACAATGACAAGAATCTTGAACAGATCTTATACCACGTGATTGAGAAGACAACTCATTGTCGTCGCTGCGGTGGCAAACCTATTAGATCAAGTTCAAGCCGCAAGCTAGGCTTTGTGGGTACAAGAGTAGTATTAAGTTGTGATTTCACCCCTTCCGAAAAAGGCCACGTGTGACTAACTGTTTGTCCAAGTGTGCAGGAATTCAGCTTGAATAGACGTGAGAGGCCTTGAACTCTGTTGGCCACATCATTGATACGTTTTATGCAGTTAACAATTTTAATTTTTTAACTTCAAAAATCAAGTTTAAAACTTATTTATTCAAAAATTAGGTCATAATTCACCTTTTTAATATTAATAATATTATTATTAAATTTTCTCTCCATCCTCTCTCTTCTCTCTCTCTAAACACCACCAGTATGGCCGCGCACAATTGGTGAAATTGATTGGCCGACCAATCTAGCATTATCGGCGACGCTCACTTTTAGGGGATTATTAAGGCTGTTATTAAGCATAGAGGGGAAATTTCCATTCTAAGGGAGAAGTCTGCACTAGCAGTAGAGTAGAAGGGATCAAAATGTTTCTGATTCGAGCCGAATATGATCTCAGGCGGCATTTCTGTGGTGTGGTGTGGTGTTTCCCATCTCCAGCGTTGGATCAACAATCGGGTGATTCCGACAATGGAAAGCATCTTATTAGGTTTTCAGCAAGGTTAGTGTGTGGAAATGGAAAGGACATGATAGTGGCATTACTTTCGTATATAACTGGTGGGTGGTTTGCAAATGATGGCAGCTTGCAAATGGTGGTGGTTGTTGGCGGCGGTGGTGGTATAAGAGCATTTGTAATCGATTATTTGGGTGATTGTTTGTGATTAATAACTAATATGTGATTGATAAAATAAATAGTTTGTTATCAATAAATAACATGTAACCTAAAAATGTGAGATTGCGATTAAATCTGTAATTGTGAATCGTAATTTTATTAAGTTGTGATTAATTAATTTGATAATTTGTGACATAAAAAATTTGTACTTCGTGATCGAAAAATAATGCGTGTCTATTAATTTGCTAAGTTGTGACCAAAAAATAATGCGTAATCTATTAACTTGATAAGTCGTGATCGAAAAATAATGTATGACCAATTAATTTGATAATATGTGATCGATAAATAAGTTATGACCTATAAAATTTATGATTTATGACTGTAATGTTATGTAATTATGATTAATACGTAACTATGATCATAAATTGTATAATATTGTGATCTTAATATATTCGATTATCTATTTACTTAATATTTTTTAATTATCTATTTAATTAATAAAATTTGAATTATGACTTTAATTTTAAACTTTAAAACAAGTTTCTTGATTTCGAAATTGTATCTTGCGATTATTTTAGGTGTGCATTGTTCTTTTTTTTTTTTTTTTACTCTTTT
>CAIGRH010009656.1:0-12459 GCA_903798295.1 Fraxinus nigra | reverse complement strand
AGTCTTCAACTAATGTATATTAATTTATGTTCATTTGTTTCTTTTCTCCATCACAAAGTACCAACTCCCATCATTTTAACAGATAATGTTTCAAAAAAAAAAATTCGGGCGCGCTGCCCTCAAACCCCCGTGGACCCCCACCCCTTCAACTCTGGGACCCCCCCTACTTCGACAGGCTGACTTCGCCCCTGCTTCTAGTACAACCTCTAGATTGCTAAGGATTAAGTAGGTATCTATTATTATTATTAACAAGCATCGAGCCTAGAAAATTCAATCGCAAACAACGTATGCCTTTGAGTAATCGTGGCAAGTTTCACATCCACTCTGACTGTAATAAATTTTTGTTGCAAAATTTGATTGGTTGTATATGATCTTCACATGTAACTAGAAATCAGTTCCAAGTGTTTGGGCCTGGTTCCATAACATTTTGTGATGCTGAATTAATTAGAGTATGTGACCCTTAATGTTGCCTATGTGAACTCATTTCTTGTATAAATCGTGAAATACTTCACTAAATTTGAAATTGCTCATATTTCAACACAATTATTTTCAGATAATTCTGAAGTAATTAGAACTGGGAAAGCATGCAACAAATAAATGCGGTAGAATACACACAATCCTAAACCAACACATATGGTCACAAAAGGAAAGTGGAATTAAAAGAGAACAAATATAAGAACTTTTAAAAGGAAATATTTATCAAAAATAATATTTTAAAAGGAAATATAATAAAAGTTTATGTAATGGACAGTGGACACCATTCTGCCCAATAATTATTTTAAAAGAAAATATTTATCAAAAATGTTGAAAACCTCGTACAACAAAGAATTTGCATAATTGGAAAGTAGGCAAATGCACTATAAAAGGGGGAATATCCGAAAAAAGAAATAATATTTAAACCAAAATAAAGTAATCTTAAAACAGAATACAACATCGCAATAAATAGAACACTAAAAAGTTGTTATATGAGCTAGAACATACTTGTCTTTAGTTTATTCATCAACGATATTTTTCCTTTTGAGATTGAATGTAATGTCACATGAATAGGTATTGGATCTATTTTGATGCAACAACGAAGGCTAATAGCTTACTTTAGTAAAAATTTGAGTGGTGCAGCTCTCAATTATCCTACATATTGTATGCACTTGTTCGAGTTTTAGAGGTATGACAACACTATCTTTGTCCGAATGAGCTCGTAATCAACACCAACCACGAGTCCTTGAAGCGTCTAAAGGGTTAAAGTAAACTAAACAAGAGACATGCAAGGTGAATGGAATTTATCGAGACATTTTTATATTTTATTCGGTACAAACAAGGTAAAGAAAATATGACAGCTGATGCATTGTCAAAGAGGAATGTACTTCTTACTTCTTTAAGTGCCAAATTACTAGAGTTTGAATATGTTAAGGACATGTATGCTAATGACCTAGACTTTTCTAATATATATAAATCGTGCGGCAAATGTGTTATAGATAGATTTTTTAAAAGCATGATAGATACTTATTTCGGGAAAATAAGTTATGTGTACTCAGGTGTTCAATGATAGAATGTTAGTACGTGAAGCACATAGTGGGGGTTTACTAGGTCACTATGGGATTAAGAAAACCTTAGAGGTGTTAAATGA
The DNA here is from genome assembly GCA_903798295.1 of Fraxinus nigra. Taxonomy (NCBI): domain Eukaryota; kingdom Viridiplantae; phylum Streptophyta; class Magnoliopsida; order Lamiales; family Oleaceae; genus Fraxinus; species Fraxinus nigra. Next base: position 10,835 of record CAIGRH010009656.1, on the reverse strand, counting down.
ACATTTTTATTGTCCGAAGATGAAAGTTGATGTTAATCGGGTTTGTAGTAAATGCATCACTTGTAAAAATGTTAAGTCTAAGGTTTTACTAAAAGGTTTGTATACGCCATTACCTGTTTCTAGTGAGTCTTGGGTTGATGTGTCTTTGGATTTTGTGTTGGGTTTACCTAGAACTAAAAAGGGAAGAGATTTCATATTTGTGGTGGTAGACATATTTAATAAGATGACACATTTCATTCAATGTCGTAAAATTGATGATATCACTAATATTACGGAATTATTTTTTAAAGAAGTAGTGTGTTTGCAAGGGGTACCTAGAGGTATTGTATTGTATCGGATAGAAATGATAAGTCCTTTAGTCATTTTTCGAAGATTTTTTTGGAGTAAATAAAAAACTAAACTATAATTTTTTACTACTTGTTACCTATAAATGGATGGGCAAATTGAGATTGTTAATAGGACTGACAAAACTATTGTGCACTATAGTCAATAAAAATTTGAAAAGTTGGGAGAATTGCTTTCCATTCATATAATATGCATATAATAGGGTCACTCATTCTACTACTTCTTATACTCCATTTGAAATTGTTTATGATTTTAATCCGCTAATATATTTGGATTTAATTCCTTTATCTGTTGATAAAAGAGGTAACTTAGATGGAATGAAGAAGGTAGAGTTTGTAAGATCACTCCAAGAAAAGGTTCAATGCCAAATTGAAAAAAAAAATGAGCATTATGATTCTCAAGCAAATAAAGGACGAAATCACATTACAATTGAACCGGTGATTAAGTTTGGGTGCATATGAGAAAAGAATATTTTCTAGCTTAAAGGAGATCAAAATTACAATCGAGAGGAGATGGATCATTTCACGTACTTGAAAAGATCAATAAAAGAACCTATAAATTGGATCTTCAGGTAAGTATAATATGTATGCTACTTTCAATATTTTTTTATCTTTCTCTATTTGATGTAGGTGAGAATTCGAGGACGAATCCTTTTCAAGATGGAGGGAATGATGAGAACCATGGGACGAGGGCTAGCAAGGATCCATTAGTTATGAAAGAAGGACCAATGACAATATCGAGATCAAAGAAAAACAAGGAAGCCATGAGATTACTTGTTCAAGTTACATAGGCCAAGACTTCAAATGCAACGATAAAAACATCAAGTTTTATGTTGGGCATGAAAGAAGAATCAAGATGGGTGCAATTGATTCAAGAAAAGCAAGAGTAATGTCTTCTGAACAACCATACAGACGCATGGTGCAATTAAGCTTGGAACTGCATCCAACATTCAAAACCAACCTGATAAGAAAAGAAACTTACCATGCGGTCGTCCTTAAAGTGTGTTATGCAGCAGCATAGTTCAAAATTTGGGCGAGAATTATAATTTTATTCTAGTTTCCTATTTTAACTAGAATTTTTCTTTTTTGTAATTTTTACTATAATTTCAAGATTATCTTGGATTTTATTGCTTTCCTATAAATAGGGCTTTTTTATTCAATGTAAAAAACACACAATTATTGAGATATTATTATGAGACATATTGCTTTCAATTTGTTATTCATCAAACTAAATTCGAACTTGTCAAGAATTGATTTCTTGTGGCGTTCAACAATTCAAGTGAGGTTTATAGGTTTTGCGAGGTTAATATATTGATTTCAATTGTTTTGGTTATTTGGTTTAATAATTTATTGGGTTGAATTTTCACACGTTGATTATTGGTTTTCTTGGGTTTAATCTAATCTGTTGTAGATTATTAACTCATCTATAACCATCTTTGACCATCAGATTTGTAGCCATCTGATAATCGTCACCTTGAATCCCCAACTCTACCTACACAACCTGCCCACAAAAGTAATTCCAAGTCCAGAAGAATATCATCCGAATATGTAGAGATTATAATAAAATTGACATTCCTATGATATGTTGAAAATTGACCCAACTCCTGTTTCAATAAAATCCACATTTTTGGGCTTGAGATTCGAGTGATTTCTCAGCATCTTAATTTGGTTTAAATTGCCAAAAAAAAAACACTATCAACCTTTGTTGGCAAGTTGTTGAACCATCGCTAAATGCGGTGCCACCACAAATAACTTCTAGATTTGTAGCAGTTGGTAGAGATTGGAGATGGAGTTTCAGTGCACAAAATGGGTTGGCATCAATTGGAGGCAGACCCAATTTGCTCGTCGATAGAGGCAACGGTGTAGCTTGAATTCTGCATGTAGTGAGAAATGGTAGGAGGGAAGAGAGAATTGTAATCTAATCTGATTTTTAATATATTACTAGTATGAATCGTGCGTTGCACGAGAACCGTTATAATTTTTGTAATTCCATAATCAAACAACGGCAAAATTAACATTAAATTGTTTCAAGTAATGAATATTGAGGCACCTTTAAATTACACCACTTGAAATTACACCATTTGAAATGTCAATAACTAAAAAGGGAAGAAAATGAAAATTAGTCTTATTTAGCAAAACTCTTTAATAGAAAACTTGAAAATTATAACGAAAAATTTACAAATAAACAAAAAGGAAGTTAAATAACAAAAGGAAAAATTATTTATCATCAACAACCAATATAAATTAATTTAAATTTAAAAACGTCCACACACTAACAAACTACCAAGATATTTTCAATTTTCTTGAAGTACAAATCTTTAGAGGCCTTCCATATCATTGCATTAGGTCAATAGTCAATGACAAACTTCATATAACCTGAATCCTTATATACACATAGTTCGGTTTCTCCAGTAGACATATCAATGAAATGAACTGAGTTGCAAAGAAGGATTCATATAGCCCACTCAAGTTTACAGAGCGCGAAACTTATTTTTTTGTTGTTTAAGTCTCAACTTGCCTACTTAATTTTGGACATTGTCTATTGCACTTCCAGTGAAGTGAACCATATCGCAAACTTCTTATTACTTGGTAGGTAGCACATCTCCCATCTCGAGAATCTGAAAGTTCAAACGAATGAAACTCGATTGCTTGCTCAATTTCAAAGTCAATCAATGCATATCTTATATATTAACTGCATGATAGTCGTCATTTCAAGTTCAACCGCAATTCATCGTAGTCAATATTTTATCTCATGGGGTTCGAGACAACGTCCCTAACAGTGATTGACCTGACCATTCAGGTCGCGGGATTCAAGGGGGCAGCGCCCCCTAGTGGGGGTTCGGGAGAAACACCTCTGACGGTGATCGACCTGATCGGTCAGGTTGCGGGGTCAAGGGGGCACCGCTCCCTCTTGGGGTCCGGGGGCAACGCCCCAGGCGGTGATTGGAAGTGGTACAAAGTGTTTTGGCCCTTTTATATTGTAGTGACGAAATATAGAAAAAGAATTTTACATACATCTTATTACAATATAATTATGAATTAGCACATTACAACAAATTTACAATTATAACCTAATTCGATTAAAAAAAGAGAGAAAAAAAGTGTAGACATCCCATTTAAATTTACCCATCTTATTTCATTTCTCTCCACAACCTTTTCGGACAATTTTAGGCTAATAAAAGAATATGTATTATGTATCTCAATGTATAAAAAAATTGCGTAACGAAGACACGGCCCGTGACTCCGTGTCGATCGATTTTTATTTTTATTTTTTTTTACATTTTGAGTCAAAACCAATCCAAACCCACGGTTTCCATACAATCCATTCTCATTCAAATTCACAGAATTCTCAACAATTCCTTAAAAATTCATCATTAATTTCATTATTCATTCATAGCAATTCACAAATCACAATACTAAATCTGTAAATCACAAATCAATCTGTAAAATATACTAAAAATTCAAAAGCTTCAAAAGCCCTACCAATGCATAAGGAGATCTTCATCTAATTTGTTCCTCACATTGACAACAACATAGTTATTAGTCATCACGTTAATTGTGGGACTGGGAAACTTCCCATTTATAGCAATTATATAGCAATGCATTTCAAGAATCTTGGCCAGTCAAGCCTAAAGCTCAAATCTTTAGTGCACATTTCTTAGATCCACAGTTGAAGATTCAAAATTATACAATATAAAGAAAACCAATCAATCTCAATTAAATTATAACCAAACCCACATGACTAAAAGCTATAAAATCGATAGATTCTATTTAGAAAAGAGTTGAATGGAAAGAAAAATATACCTGCTGTGGAATTCCAAGATGAGAGGCAGTAATATAGGAGATCACAAAGTCATACCTCTGGTTCCTCAAAAACTTCGGGTCCATCTGTTTAGAATTCCACACATAAAAATAAGAAAAAGAATTCATAGGTCCACACATATATAGGAAATCGGTTAAATGAAAATGGACCCCTTTGGTGGAGGTGTGACGGTGGAATTTGGGTTTCTTAATGCCATTCTTGTGGCCAAGCAAACGATTTGAGCAAATTAGATTTTGTTAGTATAAAAAGTAATTCAAAATTCATGTTCGGTAAAATAATTTAAAAGTAAAAACCTTACGGGGAGAGTGGTGGAGCTCATGGATGAGGAGATCGACGGCTTTGTCCTCTGCTTTCGGTAAGCAGCTAACAAATGAAAGTATTCCAGAGAAGGTTTCCACTTTTAGCGTTTGAGCAAACGACTAAAGAAAAACTCTGATGAAATTAAATAGAAATTCTGGAAGAAAGAAATAGAAAAGAGAGAAGAAGTAAAGAGAAGATTTGCACAATACGGATAATTGTGTAGGGGAATGGAGTAAAAATGTATATGAGGTAGTGTGGGAAAATAGAGAATGAATGAGAGAAGAAAAAAATCGGTGTTTGAAAGAAGTAAGGAATAAATATATTACATCATCATTAAGTCAGAAATGATGTCATATAAATAGTGTTACAACTTTCCTCTTTTATATATTGTAGTGGTATATTTAATTAAATAAAAATTGAAAGTTAAAAAAATAAATGTAGATGTAATTTCCTCTATTCTTAAAGGCATATGTAAGCAATATTGATTAAATGAAATGTCCATTTTGTTAAGAGATGAAATTTCATATCGAACAAAGATAAAAATATAGACTAACTTATAAGGATTTGAGTTACTCATCTTAATAAGGTTGACATTTTAAAATGAAACCACAAGTCTAACATAGTATCATAGTCCATTAAACTCTAACTAGCAATTCGATCAAATTAAAACTCAAAAAGTGGGCATACAAATTTCAAGATTGGTATGTTCAAACGAACTACCACCTTGTGAGGGCATGTTGAGGGTTGAAATCACACATCGAATAAAAATGAAAATATAGACCAATTTATAAGGATTTGAACTATTCTTTTTAATAAAGTTGACACTTTAAAATGAAACTTCAAATCTTAATACATTCTCTTTAAAAATGAAAATTAAGGGTTATATATACTCTTCTGCAAGCCTACGGTTTTCGGTTATGGCATTTGCAGTTGATGGAGGGCCTATTGGCCCAATAATTTTGTCACTCCCACCAAGGACTTTTTGGGTTGGGGCGCTTATCTTATCCCTTAACTCCAATCCGTACAGGGCCCACTACATATCCACGCGTCTAAATTCATTCAATTCGTTTGAAACCGAAATTTCTCAATAGTTGATGCTTGATATGAAGTGAGAGACTAGAACTTTGTCTATGATTTTTGCCGATGTCAATTTCTTGATGCAGTTTTTTTAATTTTTAATTTTTTTTTTCGCCTAAAATCTATTAGAATCTAACAATATTCTTATACAGTTTAGTCAATTGGTCCATTATTAAAACGAGGATGTGATGGTTGAATCAATTTCAATCAAATGAACAATATTTGAAGAAAATCTGTATTGGTCTAGTGATTTATTTAATTGAAATGAATATCTTGTCGAACTACTTTATGAAGATGCACATAACGTAGGGTTCGTTTTAAATTCTTGTTAAATGTCGTGTTCTTGATACACTTTCATAATGTTCACTAGAATGTAGACAATTCAATACGCATTTGGTATACCACGCAATTTATTGAAGTTTTGGTAAAGTGTTTTGCATTTTGCAACCTAAAATACATTTTCATCATATTAATAATTGAGTTGGTAAGAAATCAAGTTTTTAGGTCATTTTCAACCCATAGCACCAAATTGGTACAACTTTCACAACGTCTTGCAAAGTCATCTCCAAATCATTACACCAAATACTACGCAAAATGAATGGGGTCTCTTATTTCCTCGGTTTCCAATTCTCAACAATGAGTTTATTACAAAAATTAGTTAATTACAAATTATATTACTACTGAAATCATTAAACTTGAAATTACATAAATCAACTAAAATATTGCACTTATTAATAAATTAAAAAAGCATTACACTTAATATAACAATTAAAAAATATTACATCTAACAAACAAAATTAAAAAAAAAAAGTAACATAAGAAAAAACTTTCGAATAATCTACACTTATTTATTACTCATTACAATTAATTACTATAAATATTAAAAAAAAGTAATAATCAAATTATAATAAATATAAATAAAATTAAACCAATAATGATAAATTGATATAAAAGAATAATAGGAATTAACATTTGTTGTAATATAAAATGAAAGGCAAAAAGGAAATTATGAAAAATCGTAAAAATTACACCAATCGAAAACTCTTCATTGGACCAAGTGTAATGATTTGATATTGGGTTTGATTGAGTTTTTTGCACCAATTTGGTGCTAGGTATTGAGATGTTCTATATATACTCGGTGGGAACGGTTCTTATTTTACATCTGATAAAAGAGGTTGTGTCATAACCCTTATGATCTTATTATTAAAAATTATATAGAATTAACTTTTCCCATTGCTAATGTTAATTTTTCATGTTATTTAAGAATGCATACATAATGCTATGTGGACGTGTGTTAAGTGTATAGGTTGTTCAATAACGAATTTCATTGATGGTCACCCCTACGAATGGAGAGATCAACAAATGAGCCCATTCTAACTATTTATATGTATCTTTCTCATTTGGGGATTCCTCATAGCAATACTATGTTGAATATTAAAATATCTTCAATATAATATGCATATCTAGAGGTGACAATGTACTCGAAAAGCTTGCTCGCTCTATAGGTTGGCTCATGAGAGCTTAGTACATAGGCGACCTAGCTCGTTCCACGATGAGGGCATAGGCCCAGCCGAGCACCGCAAGCAAGTCCGTGGTAGGGTTCACAAGCCATCCTATTTTTCTTATTTAAATACGTTAAATCATTTATTTTTATCTATTTTTTTATAATTTTCTTTAAATTCTATCTTTAAAAAAAATTTAAAAAGCTTGTAATCTGACTTAGCTCTACTTAACTCAACTAAACTAAACTCAACACAAGTAGAGCCAAGTCGAGCCGAGCCGAGCCGAACTTGGCCCCTTCGTTAGCAGGTAGAACCTAGGTGGTTGCTCGAATTAACTCGACATGTAATCATTATATTTTTATCTTTAATAGTGATCGCATGATTGCACCAGCTGGTATTAGCGTTATATATTCTACTATATGGGATGACAATAATCAACATATTTGGAGGAGTCCAATCATGATTTGATAATTGAATGATATATAAAGATTATGCGAGTCACAAAGGATGAGAAGATAATGAAAAGAAAAGGACAGCAGCCCTCTCCTTGTCTCTCCTCACCACCCAATCTTTCTCTCTCTAACAAATTCCAAATTCTAGAGAGAGAGAGAGAGAAAGAGAAAGGGAGGGAGAGCAATGTTTTCTCGGATGGGGCCGGTCTATGGCTGGGAGATAGGGTTTGTAAAGAGAAATATTAATGGATGTAGCATAAAGGGTAAGGGGGAAGAGTGGTTGAAAAAGATAAGGTGTTTTGGCAAAATCTCAACCGTTGAGATAAACCTCCAGAGAAAATAAGGAACAATATTATTACTTCACTCAACTTTATCATGTATTCCATGATCTACTAAACAAAATTAACATGTTTGTCTCTCATTCTTTTAAGATTTTTTTTTTTACACACGTTCACATAATAAAATATTTTATACATAAATTCAGAAATTTTTCATACTTTTTAACTACACATTTTCCAAAAATTCACTATTCAAAACAATGTTTTGCTAAAAAAAAATGGCCACCCAACAACCCATATTTGATAAACATTATTTAGGAAAAATAATATTTTGAATAGTAATTCTTAAGAGAATGTGTAATTAAAAAGTTTAAAGAATTTTGAATTTACGTATAGAATATTTTATTTTGTGAATGTATAATTAAAAATGAGTACGTAGAAAACGAGTTTTCAAATAATACTGGTCAAACAAGGCCAAATTTGATTTAATTATGGGTTTGGATCTTTTCATTTTCTAATTATTTATTGTTGTGAAAAATGATGACAATAAAGTAAAGGTAAACACGAAAGAGATAAGTGATCACACACGATACACAGATTTGCAGAGGAATTTTATTACTTGAGGAATCACGATACAATCATATGGACAGCTACTATTTTCGCTATATAACATATATACAGTCAGAAGAAGAAAAAAAAACCCCTAATACAATGGAAATACCCAAAGTACCCTTGTGTGAATCAGGCTCCGCCAATAGTGGTTGGGTGTCTAGTATAATCAGGCTCCATACAACTCAACATTTATGACTCATTTGGGATTGTTTTAAGTTCTAAAAAGAAGTTGTTTTAGACGTCTTGTAAACTTAAAAATAACTTATTATGTAAGCAAATTTTAAGAAGTAACAAAAAATAGTTTTTCAGATTCTGTTTTAACTTCTTTAGTTATCTATAGTTAAATTTAACCCTAAGTATAATTAAATAATTAATTCATTCTCTACTATATGGACAATGCTTTTTTTATTTATAATTTCATAAATTCTGAGATTTAATAGGTATTATTTATTTTTCCTTTTAAAATATTAAATGTATTCAACATATATAAATAATAATATATGTTATAAAAATAAAAATAAATTTAAATTTATTTAAATTTAAAATACTACCAATTATAATGATACGAAATGATATCAATATTATGAATGTCCATTTTAATAATTTTATAAAGGCACAACAGTAAAGTACTTTTGTATACAAAATGCCCAAATGCTAATTTTGCGACGTAGAACAATTTTGAAACAAAATTTCACCATATGCTTAACTGATTCTTCTTGCAGTTGACTCTTTTTTTCAGTACAGGCAAAACTGATTCTTTTCAAATAAAAAAATTGCCAAACCAAGCAAATATCTAATACTATCTAACACTACTTGTACTTAAGACTAGTTTAGATATGTTGCACCACTTCTTTCTAGCACCGGGAAAAATTGGTTTGTATTAATTGGTTTGATAAATTTTTGACCAATTAGTTTAGTGGATTCTGTTAGTTGGACAAAAGATTTATTTGGTCGAGTGTGTTCTACTCCATGAGTAGATTAATGTAATGCATTTATTTTCTCAAAACCAATTTAGAGTGAATAAGAAATTAACGTTAAAAGATGATCACTTGAAGTTGAAATAAATTGAGAATAAAATTGGTGGGAAATTGGAAAATGTCAATTCCGCATTGGAAAACTAGAAAAATAGAAACACTTTATATTGCTCAATTTGGGACTTACGTTTGAGCCTCAAGAAATACCAATAGCCTTTGAAGGGGAAACAACCTACTTGCTCCTAGGTTGAGCCAAAGCCTTCGCGCGCACCATTGTCGTCCACCGGTAGGCTCGGCATTGGCCGTGCGTCGTTGTCTTGAGCTTGAAATTAGATCAAGTTGATATATATTTTTAGTAAAATAATATTTGAATTATATTATTTTATTATTATTAAAAATAATAATATATTTATTTATATGATTTATTTTCCTCGAATTTCCTGTGCGCGACACGTGATTTCTTCTAGAAGATTGCAGTTAACAGTTAAACTGCATGTCTAAATGGGTTGTGTCTGTTGAAGACAACTTTTCGACTGTTGTATCTTTTGTACACAACTTTTCAATTTATATATAAATGTCCACATACCCCAATTTTTATTCATTCCAAAATCAATTCTGATTTTATTCTTTTTCCAAATTTTATCCTTTCATCAATGTATTATTCTATATTTGGCAATTTAGTCTCGAAAGTTATTTTCGTACATTTAAGTCCTTCAATTTTAGAGAGATCAAAACGTGAGTAGGTTCGTCAGGTCTTATAATTTGGAGTGCTATTACAAATCGACATCGTTGTATCCTACGAGACGAGTGTCGGAATACTGTCGCACCAGCGTGGGGCATTATCATTTTAAGGAGAAAGAGTTGAACTCTTGTCTCAACCATTAACATTTTATATCGTTCATTTTNTCTCAACCATTAACATTTTATATCGTTCATTTTTGCAAGTGGTAATTCTGCCCAAATTATTTTACGATAATATCATTATTTGCCAACACCAATTTAGATGATAGTAATAGCGGACAGAAGATTGCAAAAATTGAAGCTAAATCAAGATATTTTAAAATTGTTTGCTTTAGTATAATGCCCCTTCAATGTTTCTATTTTGAACTAAACCAAACTGTTGAAAAATTCAGTTTAAGTTTCTACAGTTAACAATCGTTTGAAAACCAAGCCAAATGATTAGAAAAAATAAATAAATGTTATATTATAATAAAATTATTTTTTTGTAGATTTTGTATGATGTGAATTTCTTTTATTTTTTTTATGTAGATCTTTCCAATTTAAGTGAATAATATACTCATATATAGTTGTCTAGTGTTTTCTTTCTTCATCAACATATCCTTTTCGTCTTTGACATGAAATGAATGGGGAAGTGTACATGTACTTAATTTCTAAAATGTTAATTATGAGTTTCAATGCTTAAAATATTTTTGTTTTTTATTTACAGTATAATATTTATATTTTTAATGTGTT
>CAIGRH010009645.1:0-10614 GCA_903798295.1 Fraxinus nigra | reverse complement strand
ATTTATGTGTTTTTAAATTGAGCTACGTTAATTTGTAAAATTTACGAATAAAGATGTCATTAGTTGTATTTATGCAGTGTTGTTGTAAATGTTAAAAAAGTTAATTATAGCACGGAGCCGAACAGAATCGAACCGAACCAAACCTAAACAGTTCCATAATTATATTTGGACCGGACGGTTCAATTTATTAAATACCCGAGAATTTTGGGTCGGTTTGGTTCTCTTCAGAATTGAACCGAATCGACCCATATCCAGCCCTACTAAAAAATAATTTTATACTTGTGATACTAATCTAAAAGCGCATGCTCTAAATTGAGACTGTTACGAGCAAATGTCGCCGAGTAACAATTAGTTTTTGCCGTAGTGGTAAGGATGCGATAAGCTCTGTCCCTTCACGAAGATGAAGGATCCCTAGATCTTTAAGGAAGAAGCAAACCTATTTTCTGCAGATTTCATTGCTTAATATAACATTTTTCCTCCCTTCCAACATGCCACAACTGAGCTTATGGATATTTAAAGAAAGTTGTTGCAAATGATTTATGGTAACATGACGAGAATCTTTCTATGCACAAGAAAGCATTTACAATAATATTGGGTACATATATAAGACAAAAAGTCAAGCAATTGATGATTAAATCAAATAGTTGGTAAGTATTATCAATAATTAAAAAATATTTTATTTTGATAACTTTTAATTTATATTTTCTTTTTTTATACAAGCTGTTTGAAGCAAAAGAATTATTGATATAGATTATCGATATTTTAATATTAGTATCTACTTTTTGGTATTTGTATTGATTGAATTAATTTTATTGAACATCTTATTATTTATGTGTTTTTAAATTGGGCTACGTTAATTTGTAAAAGTTAAGAATGAAGATATCATTAGTTGTATTTATATAGTGTTGTTGTAAATGTTAAAAAATTGAATTATGGCACGAAGCAGAACCGAACCGAACCCGAACAGTTTCATAATTATATTTGGACCTAACGGTTCCATTTATTAAATACCCGAGAATTTTGGGTTGATTTGGTTTTCTTCAGAATCGAACCGAACCGACCTATATCCAGTCCTACTAAAAAGTAATTTTATACTTGTGACACTAATCTAAAAGCGCATGCTCTAAATTGAGGCTGTTACGAGCAAATGTCGCCAAGTAACAATTAGTTTTTGCCGTAGTGGTAAGGATGAAGGACCCCTAGATCTTTAAGGAAGAAGCAAGCCTATCTTCCGCAGATTTCATTGCTTAATATAACATTTTTTCTCCCTTCCAACATGCCACAACTGAGCTTATGGATATTTAAAGAAAATCTTTGCACATGATTTATGGTGAACATGACGAGAATCTTTCTATGCACAAGAAAGCATTTACAATAATATTGGGTACATATATAAGACAAAAAGATCACGAGTGTCCATGCTCTAATTAAGTCTAAGAACATGTAATGCACTTAAAAAATAACCTGTATGGTGCAAGTTGGTCTATGAGAAAACATATGAAAAATGGCTTGGGGGCTTTGGGCATCTCCAACCATGCATCAAATTGGTGGTGTTGCAAAAATTCACACAACATATACTTGCACCAAACTTGGTGTAACACTATTCATTTATATATTCTTTGACGGCATGTTTGGTGGAAAGTATTGGATAATATTAGGGAATAAAAATTTTAAAATCTTATTTATTATAGTGTCAAGTATCAAACATGAACTAAGAAAAATTGGATCTTCCGAACCCACCGTACAATTGTCAAATAGTTGTCCAATCATGCTCGATAACATATCTAAGACTTTAGTGTCGTTCTATGGAAAGTAATGACTGAATCCATTCCATGGAGCAACATCACCCTCGTGATTGGTTACCAATGAAGAATATAATTTTCTTTTTTAGCTCCTCATATGTAGAATCAATCGATCGCTATATTAGGCTCAACTTTAAGATGAAATTTAAGTAAATAATTTGTTTATTTTGATTACTTCAAATTTGTAGATAAAGTTACTCAATATAGCATTAAGATCAACAAAAATATCGTGTTGATTCAAAAGCAAACACGTCAATGCTGATTTTTTAACTTTACATTCACTATTTTGTGCACTTGCACTTGAGGTTGAGTAATTTAGTTTTTGAGGATGATAAAATGGACATATTAAGGACAAAATGCATAATTTTACCTTTAATGCAGATTTCACTCGTAAAAAAATCTATAAAGACAAAAAAAGTAGAGTGAAATAGGAAAGTGGAAATGATTAAATTGAAGCATTGGAGCAAGCAAATGGCACTTAGGATTTAGTAACCTGGTTTACTAGGTAGGGAATATCGATAGAAGGGACAGCAAATCCATGCACGTGATGCTACTTTCCTCAATCGTCTACTGTATTTTCTTTACTCTTTTTAACTTTTGATTGCCTTTTAAGGTGATTAGTCTATTCACTAAGCCATAAACTAAAGCTAATAGGTTTAGGTAGGTGCTGTTGCCGGACAAAGAACACATGAACATGGTTCATTAGTCTGCAATGTCATCGAACTTGTAAAGTTCACATCCTTTCCACCCCCCAACTATCACCACGGTAATGTCGTAAAAGTGGGGTTGGGCGGTCGAAGCCAGATATTACTTAGTCGTACAAGTTATGGACTCACTACTTTTCCTTCTCGTGCTATGCCACGCACTAGTCCGTCCCTGTTTGGTATGAATAAAAATTAATTTTTTTTTTTTAGCAAACTTAAATGAAAGTTAATGAAACATGTGGTTAAAAAGTTAATAAAATTTCTGAATTTCATGAAATATGGGATTTAAAATGAATTTCAAGAACTAGCAATAATGCAACACATTAAAAAACGTGATTTGTTGGACTACCTTCGAAATTAGACAAGAGCTCAACAATTTCACTCTAATTTCTTCGGACTTTTATATTGAATTGTAATCCATGGGTCCCAAATCAATTGCCCAAGACAAGATCCACGAATTAAATGACTAATAGTCTACTGTGCAAAGCTCGTCATTGTTGACCAGGGGTGCGTTCCCACTAGACCACAAGCCGGTTTGGTTGACTCCACCGACCAATTTCGCATCGATTGATTTATTTCACCAACAACCATTTTTACACCAGTAATTTATTCTAATTAATTACAGTAGTCGATGAAACGATGTACATTAATCTTCATAATTTACACTACCTCTGTTTGACTTTCCTTATGTTTGGCCGAGCTTACAAAATTTCACCGACTTTTAGGAAGCAAGAATATTAGTTTGAGGAAAGCAAAACATTGGTGAGAATTTTATACCCTTTGGGTCCATCTACGAAGTTAGTCCACATGGTGAGTTAGGGATTGATACAATATCGAGATATGTAATCGATATATAAAACGTGAATGTTTATGTAATACTCCTTATTGGTAATAGAGAAGGCTAAGATTAATCAAAAGATGGTTATAGATTCAAGAACTTGAGCTTCCCTTAGTTTTAAGGATAAGAAGTGGTAGAGAATGTCTTGAGCGGCTGAGCCCTTATTCTAATAGCTCAATTATAAGTAATTATTTTACTGTATATTAGCCAAACACGTCTCTCTGTCTGTATATATATATAGCCGTCAGCATTCTTTCTGCCACCCAGTTTTGAAGACTACTGTCAACCCTCTTTCAACAGTTAACCCGAAACAACAAATGGGCAAAGCATCTAAATGGTTCCTAGGTCTACTAGGATTCAAGAAACCTGACCCGGACCACAAACCAACCAAGAAGAAATGGACCTTCGTCAAATCCTCCAAAGACAAAGATCACTCTCCGATATTCTCACCGGAAAAATCCCAACATGGCGTCGTTCCGTTGAATCCCAGTGGCGAAACTGAGAGTGACGCCAGTAAGCACGCCATTGCCGTGGCGGAGGCCACTGCTGCTGTGGTGGAGGCTGCCGTTGCGGCCGCTCAGGCAGCCGCCGCGGTTGTTGAGCTTACCAGCAGTGGTAGAACTACTGATTCTGCAGTCAATGGATGCGTGAACACGTCGGCGCGTTTTAGCCAAATGGAAGACGGTTATGTGAATCGTGAGGACTTGGCCGCCGTTATGATCCAATCCCATTTCCGAGCCTATCTGGTTAGGCCTTCTCTCTCTCTATCTCTCTCCCCCACTCCAATATGTTCAAACACAGATATACTTAGATATATATTACTTCTCTATCTGTATCTATGTTTCGTGGATCGCAGTAGCTATTTGTTTCTCAGTCTGGGCAGCAAGACTCGGATAAGGATAATCACTCATTCTTAAGATTTTAGTATAGTCGGACTCGGATAGACAGGAGGAGAGACACTTTCTCTTCCCAGTTCGCCTACAGCTGAAAGTCGGGAAACCCGTATCCAAGGGCATTATTGTCCTTTCACTCCATGGTTAGTGGTATCTTGTACGTCTGGAAAGTATGTTAAAAGCATATCCATAGAAAAAGAATGTTAAAAATATGTTTGGTAAGTTGGATCTATGTCCATGTTTGGCCCTATTTTTTAAAAATCATTCTTGCTCATATTCATTTTCTATTACACATTTCATCGAAATCAGATTTTTATCAACTTTTCAATCAAATATTTCACCAATTTCTATCAAATATTTACTATCTAGTGCTTTGTAGTAAATATTAAACATGTACAAATTACGTATTTGATATAAAATATTAAAGTGCTAAAAAAAGAAGTTAAAATCTAACGTCTAGTTCTATCGACTTGGGAACGTGCAAAGTTCTTGTGTACTTGTATTGATTAGTGATTATTAATGCTCTATGTATTGGCGTATATACATAAATACGTATTTTGTGTACATATACATATACACACGTGTGGACTAGCAAAAATCTAGTAGTTTTTTAACTTTTCATGCAGCTCTAGAATAATATCTAAACACGTAAATCTTGAAAATCAAGTAAATTTGTGAATTTTTGTTTCTTTGTGTTGAGTTTTGTTTTGTTCCTTTTTAAAAAGGCCATTTGTTTCTTTTGCCAGAAGGGCAGTTTCAGGGTCGGTGTAATTTTTTTCTCTGTTTTTGTACCTCAACACTGTTGTCGATGTTAGAGTTGCACAGATTTGGTACTCAGTACACCTCACTTTTTTAGCTGTTTGCTCAGTTGAGCTGTACCAATCTACTAGATGTGTGTGTAGGCACGTCTCAATTTTGCGGTGATATTTGGCCGCAGCTTGTCGAAAAGCCCAAGCTAAGCTGGCCGGACTTGAGCAACTGGATATATTTTGACACCTCTAGGAGATTAACTTGCCTGTGAACATTTCAACTTCAGGAAGACTAGTATGCCATTTTGGATAAAGAGTTTGCTGAGTAACTTTAGTCAGGGCTTTTTGAGATACTTTTAATTACTTTACTGAAGGCTGGTCAGATGTCCTTTTCTAAATGTCACACTTCCAACTTTTGGAAGACGGCAAAGGGAAAATCAAGTTTTTAGGGCACGTGACTTGCAAAACTTGTCACGGTTATTCGTGCATTGCCCGTGGTACAAAACTGATAGACGAGCTGGTTCAACATAGTATTCGATCAAATAAAAAGGCTCGAGTTCATATCTTACAGCTACATTATGTATAAGAATTGAGATATGTCAAGCTTTGAAGAAGAAGAAATTTAAATATATTACTTTTTCTCCCTATATTGCGATTACATTGTGCGAATTGAAATTAATACTCTCCTGCTCGTTTTCTTGCTCTCTCCTGACAATTTTCTTTGGCGGGTAATTTGTAGTCGAGAAAAGCTTTACGTGCACTGAGAGCACTAGTCAAGCTGCAAGCACTGGCAAGAGGACACCTTGTGAGGAAACGCACTGCAGATATTCTGCGACGAATGCAGGCATTGTTAAGAGCTCAAGCAAGAGCTCGGATGGGCCGTGCCATGATTTCTAAATCTCCACTTTCAAGCATGAAGTCCCCTCAAACCAATCATCCAGTAAGCAGAAGCATAGTTTCCCACCCTGGTTATCTTAGTCCTCATAAAGAAGTAAATGTAGTGTATCTTACGTTATGCTTTTTTGTTGACCATTCCGCATGTTTTGCTAAGCTTAGAAACTTATAAGTAATGTAAGTTACTTATTTTGAGAGCATGGTATGAGATGCTCGGAGAAAAGTAACTACTTTGAACACGTTTGAAAACAAAAATAGTTCCTTATTTTTAAGCTTAGCCTAACATGTTGAGATTTATGTTTCTACTTTTCTGTTTTCCCCAAGCCAGCACATTGCTATATACATTAGAACTTTAGCTTGTAGCAAAGGTCAATTTAAATAGCTATCCAAATATTTGGCTTCTTCCTTCTGCTATTTGAACTAAAATTAACTGGGGCTGAATGTTGTAACTTGAATTTGAACTCATAGGGACCTGCAACTCCGGAGAAATTTGAACATGTTATTCGAGCTAGGAGTATGAAGAACGAACAGTTGATACTCAAGGTAAGTTCTCGATCACGTTCTTGCTCATCGTTATGTATGCAAAGTGCCTAAGAATGCTCTCATGCTAAATGCAGAGGAACGATCTGAACTCAAATGGCAAGGTCCTCATCAATCAAGGATATTCTACAAGAACTGGTCGACTTGATGATGAAAGGAGTGACAAGATACTTGAAGTAGACAACGAGAAGCCATATATAACGCCCAAACATAGAAACCTCTTTCACTCGTCTCATCTTAGCATTGGGTCGGACCAAATCTGTCATAGCTTTTCTACATCAAAGGACTCTATATCCCGTCTAAATCCATCTTACAGTGAAGTTCAATCCCCTCTGAAATTTACGCTTAATGTTGATGAAACCTCATTGGATGCTGCTGACAACAGAGGACCATTTACGCCTACTAAGAGCGATGAATCAAGAAGCTGCCTAAGTGGATACTCTGACCTTCCTAACTACATGGCTTACACTGAATCGTCAAAATTTAAGGTAAGATCTCTAAGTGCCCCAAAACAAAGGCCTCAATACGAGAGATCGAGCTCGACTAAAAGATACTCGATTCATGGGTATGATGAATCAAGAACAAATATTCAGAGGGTTTCTGCATTGCATACGAACTTCACAAGCAAAGCATATCCTGGGTCTGGTCGTTTGGACAGACTCGGAATGCCCGCTAGAGGAGATTTCCAGGGTTTCATTGGAGGTCATTGGAACAGATATTAGCATGTAACGTGATTATTGGGTTTTCTGCTTTGTTATTAACAAACCATACGCTTAAAAATATGGCTAGGTGTAGTGTGTCTAATTCCTAAGGTAATAACCGTTTGTTCACCTGTTTAAGAATGTATTTTGACTGGATGTTAGCAATTATGCAATTGCATTTGGTCTATGTAACTCAAAAGAGATGACTTCCAATTTTGTAATGCTGTTCACGTTATTCTGTTTACCTTCTATTCTGCATTTCTTGTTTGTATGATCTGTATGTGTTTATACTATATGGACAGTATCAGACACGACAATTGATAAATTTTATTATCAACCATGGCGTGATATAAGTGAGAGATTAGCCTCAAATACATATTTAATTTGCTGAAGAATACAAGGAACGCAGCAGAATACATTCCTTGAAGAAGCTTTACCATCTGATCCGCATTATCTTACCACAATTTGTTTACCAAAAAGATATTTCCTGGGGCTTCTAAGGAATTTCATTTTTTTTAGTTCATCGATTGTAAATGGATCAAAGAAAGTATAAAAGCTATTTCTCATAAAACGCTCAAGAAACAGAGACATGGCATGTAGCCAACCAATCCGTGCAAAACTAATGGAGTTGAAATTCAGTAATTCGATATCATTCATAAACAAGCAACGACAAAATTTAAGAGAGAAAAAACTATCGTTTGCCACCAGCACCTCCAAGCTTAGGACCCTTAGGTAAAGCTCCCTTGGGCACATTACTCTTGCTTTTCTGTGCCTTGGACATCACTTCTGCCTTCTTTGCCTTCTTCTCATCCTTGGTTTTCTTGATTCTCTCCTTGATTTCACTAATAAGAACAAATAACCACAAGTCATGTTTAGTTCAAAATGCAATTCTTAAAGAACGCTACACTTTTATGGACACGTCATCAAAGATTTGAAACCCTAATAATATACCGTAAAGCAGCTTCACGTGCAGCATCTCGAACCTCTGGCTTCTCAGCCCTCCTCTTCTGAATAACTTCCAATGTGGCACCAACGATTGACCTCGAGTAGGGCTTTTTGGTTGTTCGACGCCTCTTCTTAACAGTTTCAGCAGCAATGTCCTGTGAATCAGTAATTAGGGCCATTTCATAAGATTAAGATCTTCGAAAGAAAATCGATTCACCTCAGCAAGAAAAAAAAAGCCAAAAGTGGTAGAAATAAAAGCAATTGTACTAGGATATTTCACCTTCTTATGTTGTTTGCGGTACACAGCAGTCCATGTAAGCTTTGCAGGCCTCAGGCGGTTATGGAAATACCTCTTGCATTTCGAGTTGGCAAAGAGGAAGACCTTTAACAAGAAAAAAGGAACAGTTTGTTTAGTGTATCAAAGAATGGTGAAATAGAGCTTTGCAAAATGAAACTAAATTATCCAAGAATGACCATGCAAAAAGACGGCAAAAGCATTGTGCTATAATGGAATTTTATAGCCACCTACACCTTAACCTACCTGGGAGTCTGAGCGAATAAATCTAATACCCTTCCCAGGGTATATCTTGGCACCACTAAAGCGGCAAAGCTCTGTCCTGGTAACCAAAGATTAATAGGAGAGTCAAATAGTTACTAAATAATATAAAAGTCTCAAACCTAGCAACATCACGTGAGCAATATATAGCGGGCAATTTAGCAACTTGTAGCACTTTGGGTTCTCAAGGATAAAATTCCTGAAAAAGTATTATTTTTATCCCTAAAACAAAAGAACATAAAACTAAATTATTAACACATCTGTAGGTAAAACATTAGAACACTTTCACACCAATCTTGAGACAATAAGGTTGAGGATAGATGAACAACGTTATATCCTTGTCATTTTTTTACGAAGTGATTGAATCCATTATAATTCAACTTAGTACTTCGAATAACAGCAAAATGATAAACTATTCAAGCTGTTCTACATTTGTTTTTCGTTTTTTTAAAAACCTTGCAACTGTTGATTTAGGGACCAAACAAAAAAGCATTGTGATGTTATGATTTCCATAAACATGCACAAAAAGGCTCAAGAGACTGCTAAAGAGTGCAACAAAAAAGATAACTTTGGCATAAAAGGAAAATTACAAAGTATTGCTGACCATACTCCAACAATCTCATAGTATTGCTGATTCTCTACAATTATCTTAAAGGTATGGTCAAAATAATATCATGCAATACCATCAGCTATTCCATGAAATTATGTGAGATAATACTATTTTGCAATTTTGTCTTTTTCATTCCATATACAATCCTAGATTTATTAATTGGACTCCTATCGAATTTGTTGATATCACTAATTCGAATTGCAAGTTTAACAGAAGTGCATTTGCCCAAACTAGGAATGCAGAAAATTTTAGTTTATATATAAGAAAATATAGAATCAGCAGAAGAGGACCACTCACCACCGGGTCTAGATTCACAGTACATATTTCAATCATGCCCCCCAAAGCGCATAGTGTAAGGAAGGAATCATTCAATAAATCTCAACCCACATTTTCTTCAGGCAAACAGTTAATTTCCATTGAAACATCAGTGCATGTACTGTAACCAACATGGGAAAATCTCTAAAAGAAACGAAATCTATAAAGAACAATAATGATATTTTTTTCTTCTCAATTTTTATTAGAGGCCGAGCACCTGGAATAATCCCACGAGGCCGTGAAGTTTACGGCTGGGTACTCGCATAAGTGGCCGGACTGGAACTGATAACGATTGGGGAGCAAACCCAAGGTGATTTAAAAGAATTACACCGAAACTGTTCCAATCCATTATTTGATTAATTTATGTTCACACATTAATTCAAAACCGTATGCAACACACAAAAGAAGCCCAAAAAGGATACTATTGCAACAACTCTTTTTTTTTTTTTTCCCTCTCAAAATTGCATTTTACTGATTCTAAAAAACTAAACCTGCAACTATCTCCAATCGATTTCTTGATTAATTTCCGTTCAAAAAAATAAAAAAAAAAAACTAGAAAAAAAATTACTGTAACAACAGCAACTTGCGCATCACAGATTTTCATTTTACAGATTTCAAAAGAGTTGAGTCCCAATTGTCTCAAAGCCATTATTTCCAAGCTAGATCCCACAATAGTAAAATGATTCTTCAAACATCAGAAAAAATCCATAAAATCCTAGCAAATCAAGATGTGAATACATGCATTATTGATGATTTAGAGAGAAAAGGAATTTACTTGAGGACCATCGTCGTTGCAGCTATCTAACGGAAACCTTAACCCTAAACGAGCAATAATACAAACGTATTGAATGGGCCTCATTTTGAGACCCACAAGACTGGTGGGCCTGAGATTTTATGTAAGGGAAAAAAAAATCATAAATCAGGTGTATAGTTTACACCAATGGAAGAATTCAAAAGTCAGGTGTTAACTTTGACACAATTCATTTTTCAGGTGTCAAGTTTCAAAATGCAAAATTCAGATATTTATTTATTAATTAAAAATATTTTTATTAATTAATTATTAAATA
>CAIGRH010009629.1:0-11167 GCA_903798295.1 Fraxinus nigra | reverse complement strand
ACTTGTGACAAAAAAAAAAAAAAACTCAACAGATGCCGGTCACACTCTTGCCAAGTCAAGTGCGCGCGTTCGTACCGAGATGGTGATGGTAAATAATCAGAAATGGACATGGGAGGCCCTTTGCGGCGAGAGATAAAAATATTCGAGCTCCAACGGTTTGAAACGACGGCCATTGC
The DNA here is from genome assembly GCA_903798295.1 of Fraxinus nigra. Taxonomy (NCBI): domain Eukaryota; kingdom Viridiplantae; phylum Streptophyta; class Magnoliopsida; order Lamiales; family Oleaceae; genus Fraxinus; species Fraxinus nigra. Next base: position 10,991 of record CAIGRH010009629.1, on the reverse strand, counting down.
ACTAACAATGATCGCCGGGAAGAAATCACACTAAGCTATGTTACACTCAATGAGAATATGTGGAATGATATATAGAGAAATATGTATTATGGTATCTATGTTGTCTATTGAAATCAATGTTCTACAAGATTGTAAAGATCACTAAATCAATATTCAACTAAATGGTTTTTCTTCGTATTTCTCTAGAGTTCAAGTATGCATGTATCTGATTTCTTCATTGCAAAAGAGCCAATCCCTAACTTACATTGAGAAACTATTTATACTGCCCTAGTTGACGTGGTGATTGTTAGATTAGAACCACGTGACCTCATCTACTACATTGAGACGTCACATCATTATCTATTCATACAATTAATACATTGATAAGAGATCAATCACTCTACGTAGTAAGCTGACACACTGACAACTTTATTACAGACGTTACATCAATCATTTCTAAGAGATCTCTAAATCTATAGCTTGGGACAATGTCTGCCTTAAGGACTTCAGATGGTTTTAAAGCTTCGAAGGGCTTCACAAAGTCTCAAGATCAATTGCAGTGCTTCATCCTTGATGTAGTGGTTGAACATCGGGTTGATGTGAGGACTTTGGCTTTGTTTGGATTTTCCATCATTTGACGTTGTGAACCTTCCTTTGACTTCCTGTCCACGTGGCTTTCCACGTGGCAACTTTTCCTTGAGCCTCGGAGGCGAGGCGTAACAATAGTCCCCCAAGTTTAGACATGATTATTTATGTAATGCATGGACTTTGAATGTTGAATAGTTTGGAACAACAAGTTCTTCGTAGGGGAGGAAAAATAAAATAGCTTTTTGTAATGCCACCATAATTAGGAACATACATGTTTCGTGTTGAACCTTTGTAGGTGATGTTTGAAGTGGTTTACTTGGTGATCTTTCACACCTTTTTGAAACTACTTTGAGAAGGGTATATTGAAGCAGATCGAACTTGAAGTTGTGTCTTCCGAGGTGTCCTTAATTATGGATCCTCAATGATTTAATGGCGTTATATGTTTTCAAGAATAGGCGATTGAAGCAGTACAATTTTCAATACACGCAACCGTCACCGCATTTAATGCACAATGATGACTGTCTCTACACACTTCATGATTTCCAGACGCACGAGGGCGCGTGGGACATACGTTGTGATCTGGCCCATTGAAGAAGAAGCGTTAGACGTGGTGAGTGGTTCAGATTGAACCCTCTGAATGAACGGTTAGATGACCCGATTAAGATCTAATGGCTGGGGCCGAGTGTGCCTGCCTATAAAAGGTACGAGCTTTTGAGGGAATTCTCTCTACCTTTGCACGAATTTCTGTTTCATTATTTCTCAAAGTTCTTAAGTTTTCATACCCCTTTCAAGAACTCTCGCAAGTTTTTACTCTTAAAATCCTTCCAAGTGCCATCTTTTCTTCTTGCTTCTCGTTATTCCTGTGATTCTCAGTATCTCTTTCTTCTCAATAATCTTTGAGAAACTCGTATGTATTTTTCTCTTGTAAACTATAAAATATTTCTAGACAAATTGTAAATCGATGGCTTCTTCCAAATCCACCGAAAGGAGTATAGATATTAGTGAGTTGGCGAGTGAGTTGGGTTTTGTAGTCACTAACACGGTCGACCTCGTCAAAGCCGTTGAGGTTGGACGAGGTGCCTCAATTTCTGGGGATGGTGAAGGGGACGATGAGATAGCCTGGGGGCTACTAAAATTCTTTCATCTATAGATCCAACGTACTTAGCCAACCTAAGGGATAAGTATAGGATCCCTTACGACATCGAGCTCTTATCCCCATCTCCTAACGAGCGAGATTGCTACCCTAAGGAGGGTTGTGTCGTCATTAGTGAGTTTCTATTGAAGGCTGGGCTTCGCCTGCCAATACATCCCTTCTTCCGAGGCAGTCTTTAGGCTCTATTGGATGGCCCCTACCCAACTCGTCCCAAATGCATGTGCCCAGCTAGTGGGCTCTTACTTCATTTGGAAGGAGGCTTCCTTAGACGAGGACATGCCTTTGCATGTTTTATAAACAATTTACCAACCTCGGTCCCTAGGAGAAGGGGACTTCCAGGATTGGTATTCTTTATGTCATTGGGAGACACACTCTCCCTTCGTCCTAGGCTTGCTTTCATCCATAAAAGGATAGAATGAGACTTGGTTCTTGGTCAGGGAAAAGTGGCAGGAATGGGAGGGTGACCTCTTCCCCCATGTCAAAGTTTTGACCTCTTATTATGAAACTCGTGAGTAAATTTCCTTCTTCTTTGATTTCTTGAACTGGCGAGGTCTGATACTTACATTTTTATGTTTATGTTTGCAGGGTCGAACGAGTGGTTTGAGTTCACTGATTGTGACTGGGACACTCTCACCGAGGTTTACAAGAAATCTCTCGACTCTCGTGATTTCAACCGTCTGATCCAGTCGAGCTGTTTTTTTTTTGAAGACTTTGGCTTAATGGTGAGGAAGGGTAAAAGGATCTTACACTTGTTCATTTTTCTTTTTACCTTCCTTTGTTAAGTCTTTTTGACATTTTCTACTCGTTTGTAGATAATTTTGGGAAGATGAGGCATCCCATCGCCGACATGGCCACTATCCTCACTGCCACATCCACCTCAGGGAAGGGATGAAGCCTTCATCTGTTGGAGAAAAACAGCTGAGGGACAAGATCGAGAGGGCCATAAAGGAGGCTACCTCTCAAGAAAATGAACAACCCCTATACCTGATAGAGGAAAGATAATAGTTGAAGAGGAGCCCAAGAGGAAGTTTGGGATCCCAATCCCCAGTGGGGCAGGCGACTCAAGGGATGTCCCTCTCCCCAGCTCTGAGGTCCTAGCGGAGGACAAACTGTTGGACAGCTTGGTGGTTGCAGCCTATGGGGGGGTAAAAGAGGCCAAGTGCTATGGAACCCCAAAGGCAGGATCTTAACAAGAAAGTTAGAGCTTCAAGTGACTCCACCACCTCAGAAGCTCCGAGATCGAAACCCGCATTGGCCATACGGTCTAATGAACTAGCCTCCGAGGCTCTTGCCCTTCTCCTACCAGAAGTTCAGACGGCAACATAAACATTTCATATGTACTGGACTGGGAAGTGGCAATCCTACGTCGAGCAGAATGATGTCATCGATGTCTTTGCCACAATGGTGGCCCAAGCAAGGAGGTCTTTGGCATGGCCATAGAGGCTGAAGCCCTCTTTAGAAACTTGAAAGTAAAAATCGAGGTTCGTCAATAAAGACTCTCAGGCTGAGGAGGCTGCCAGCGTGGCCAAGGTAGAAGTGGAGGCCTTGAAGAAACAATAATCTGAGGAGTCAGTGAAACTTGCCTCTGTTTTAGCAGAGATTGAATCTTTGAAGAAGGAGGTCCATCTGTCTCAAAGTAAGGTGGCCTCTCTTACGAAGCAAGCGGAGACTTCTGATGCACATCAGAAGTTGGCACTGAGGCAGCCCTTGAGAAGGCTAATAAGGAGAACTCTGCTTTGAAAGGGCAGTTAGAGGAGCTGACCTCCTAGGTGGCCGGCGTAACAGAAAAAGATGAGACTGTTAGGAGTGACGCTGAATAGGCGAGTAGAGACGCTCAGAAGTTGTTCCTCGCCAACTTCCATTTGACCGAGATGTACTAGCACTTTGGGAAGTATATGATGAGGTATGCCTATATCAAAGTGATCGAGTGGCTAGAGGTTCATACTCAAGACATCAATACTTCTGACCTAAGGGCCAAGTTTCTTGAGGATGAGGAGGAGGAGCTTGAGCCCCAAACTCCAACAGAAGGGGCCCAAATAATTGAACTTGACTGAGATTCTGAGGAAGTGGCCCTTGATGCGGTCATGCCCTCTGTGGCCCATCAACCCCACCCCATTAGGGCTTATATTTTCTTGTATCTTTTTAATTTTTTGACAAGTGTAATGGCCTCGGTCCACCCAATGTAAATACTCTTTTATTTAATGAAGTTCTACTTTTACTCAACGCTTTGTTTCTTATTTACCTTTAGCATGTGTCTCGCTTCTGCTCAATTCTGATGTGATTGCCAATATAAATTTGAGTCACTTGTATTTCAATTATGACATTAAATCAAACACTAACATCAACTTAATAATGACATCGAATGTATAACAACTTCGAAAGTCTGGTCATGCTGAACTTATGAACCTCGTGGTTCAATTACATGAAATGTGTAATGAGGTCTAACCTATCCAAGTACTAGGAAGTCTGACCAAATAGCAATGTATAGCAATAACATAATTAAACTTACAAATATTTTACAAGTATTGGGAGGTCTGACCTAATTAATGTCATACTCGAATTTGCAAATATGAGTTCAGAATCAGGCTTCAAATAATAAGCTAACTGAAGACCTCCTAATCACTTCACAATTTGTGGAACCAAATAACTATACTTTTAAGGTCAAACATGTTTGCAAGACTTAAGTAATATTAGACCTCCGCACGCCATACTTCAATAGTAACTTAAACATTAAAATTTTATCCAAGTGTTTGAAGGTCGTGTACCTTAGTAAATTTATGGACTCAAGTACATTGACATGTATGTACCGATGTTCTTTGGCACTTCAGACTTTAGTCTAACTTTATTTATAATTTGCAAAAGTATAGATAGTTCATTTGTCTTTCTTTTCTTAAGCATGGGGTTGAGTGGTTCGCCCATGCCTAAGCTTCATTAACAACTTTAGTTGCTAAATGCATGTACCACACTTCGCGAGCGTAGATGTTGGTCTTTTTGGGACCCTATGGCACTATTTTTATGTTTTACCTTTATAAGGTCGGTCCATTCTTGTAGGGGCATCTTCGAGGCTTTTTGCGTTTTTGAAGGAAATTTTAGCTCATGATTAATATAACAAGAACCATTTTTATTGGATTCAAAAGCTGCATACACAAGATGTTTTATATCATTGGTAATACTTGCGCAAATGTTCTACATTCCATGGATGAAGCTGTGCCTTTCCATCCATATTCTCAATTTTATAGGTTCCTAGCCGAACCTCTTCGCTGATACGGTAAAGACCCTCTCAGTTGGGACTAAGAGTTCCTGAACCATGCTCTTCAGAAAGTGGGAACACCCTTCACAATACCAGCTCGTTTAAACGAAATGACTTCTTTTTTACTTTCGAATTATAGTACTTAGTCATTTTTCTTTGGTAAATGGACAATCTAGCTTGGGAGTCACCCCTCTTTTCTTCAAGGAGGTTGAGTCCACATCTTATCATCTCCTCATTGCTTATCTCATTGAAATGTACTCGCCGAGGAGATGGCAGACCTACTTCAACAGGGTTCATAGCCTCGGCCCCATAGGCCATATAGAATGGGGTCTCTCCTGTTATGGTTCTACTTATGGTCCTGATAGTCCAAAGTACATAAGGTAGTTCATCAACTTATGCTCCTTTAGAAGCATCTAGTTTCATCTGCAAGGTATACTTGATGGTTTTGTTGACAGCTTCAACTTATCCATTTGCCTGTGGGTAATGTTTCTTGATGCCCAACTCCTCACACATGTTTTTGACCTTCTTGTTATCAAACTGTCTGCCATTGTCTGATACAATTGAATAGGGTATTTCGAACCTGTAGATGATGTTCTTCCATAGGAACTTGGAAGTGTTGGCNGTACATAAGGTAGTTCATCAACTTATGCTCCTTTAGAAGCATCTAGTTTCATCTGCAAGGTATACTTGATGGTTTTGTTGACAGCTTCAACTTATCCATTTGCCTGTGGGTAATGTTTCTTGATGCCCAACTCCTCACACATGTTTTTGACCTTCTTGTTATCAAACTGTCTGCCATTGTCTGATACAATTGAATAGGGTATTTCGAACCTGTAGATGATGTTCTTCCATAGGAACTTGGAAGTGTTGGCCTCAGTAATTTTGGCGAGTGGTTCGGCTTCTACCCATTTGGTGAAGTAGGTCCTATTAGATCGATACCCCCATTTTGCAAATGGCCAAGGACTGGATACAACATTCAACTCATGTGAAGGTTGCCTTCGGATAGCAGCGAAATGTTGACATTTATCACACTTTTTAACAAACTATTGCGCATCATTTTTCAAAGTAGGCCAGTAATATCCTTGTATAAGTATTTTTTGTTCTAGGGACTACCCTCTTATGTGGTTCCCACATACCCCCTCATGGATTTCCTTGAGTACATAATTCGCTTGTTCTTCACCAATGCACCTGAATAGGGACAATGAGAACCCACATTTGTATAACACCTCGTCTAAGAAGACGAAGTGGACATCTCTTCTTTTGAGCTTCTTCCTTTCCCAAGGATAAGGTCTGGTCCTTGAGGTAGGATATGATAGGCTTCATCCAAGATAGAGTGTGTTCATCTTACATTAATACATCGTTCAGGTCGGTTGAAGGTATGGAAAGATGCTTTATGGGCACAACTGTTAGCAATTCGGAATCCTTACTGCTTGCTAACTTTGATAGTAAGTCGGACATGGACATTCTTGGAGCGTGCGATTTGCTCCAGTTCGAATCTTTCAAAGTGTTGGAGGTTCGATAGGCTCCATTTTCTCTTCCATTTCTGGAACGGGAGTAAATTTGACCACAAAGTCTGCTAAGCCTTGACCTTTGATGGCTGCCCTGGGCTTAAAGATGATGTTGAACTTACTAAGTTCCACAGTCCACTTAAGTAACCTTCCAGAAGCATCTGAATTTTATGGTACTTGCTTAAGAGGGAAGTTTATTAATACGTGTATGATGTGAGCCTGGAAGTATGACCTTAACTTTCGTGATGCTGTCACCAAGGAGAGACCTAACTTCTCTGTGTCTGAATAGCGAGTCTCTCCTGCCATGAGTGCTTTGCTGACGTAGTAGATAGGCAGTTGATGGTTTTCCTTTTCTCTAATTAGAACCAAGCTGAGGGCCTCGGGAGTTACTGCTAAGTATAAGTGCAGTGCCTCATGATCCTTAGGTTTGGAGAAGACATGAGCCTGATCCAAGTTCTTCTTTAGGTCTTGTAAGGCTACTTTGCATTCTTCTGTTTCCCTTTGAGGACCTTAAAGAAGGGTAGGTATTTGTTTGTTGCCTTGGAGATGAAGCGATTCAAGGCTGCCACTCGTCCGGTGAGGCTTTGTACCTCATTTGAGGTGACCTCATTTCAATCAAAGCCTTGACCTTTTTAGGGTTCGCTTCAATGCCCCTTTGGTTAATGATGTAACCCAAGAATTTTCTAGAGGACATCCCAATTGCACATTTCAAAGGATTGAGCTTCATCTGATACCTTCTCAAAATTTGGAACGTTTCATTATGGTATGCAGCATGATCGTCTGCTCTCAAACTCTTTACCAGCATATCATCCACATAGACCTCCATGGTTTTTCCAGTGAGGTCAGCGAACATCCTGTTGACAAGTCTTTGATAGGTAGCCTTGGCATTTTCAACCTGAAGGACATGACCTTGTAACAATAAAGTCCCTTGTTTGTGATGAAAGAGGTGTGCTCTTCATTTGCTGGGAACATGGGGATTTGGTTGTATCTAAAATACGTGTCCATGAAGCTGAGGAGTTCATACCCAACAGTCGAATCCACAAGTTGGTCTATTTTGAGGAGTGGAAAGTTGTCCTTAGGATAGGCTTGGTTTAGATTTGAAAAGTCTATGCAAACTATTCGCTTCCCATTGTGCTTTTTGACCAATACTTGGTTAGAGACCCACTTCGGATATACTGATTCCCGGATAAACCCATTATCGATCAATTTCTTAACCTCATCCTTTAGAGGCTCATATCTTTCAAGGTTGATGGCTCTTCTCTTTTGCCTATGCGTCGTGACCTTTGGATCTATGTTTAGGTTGTGGACACTGATCTTTGGATCAATACTTATCATGTCACCATGTTTCCAGGCAAAGACATCGAGATTTTTCAATAAGAAGTTTTTCAGCTCCTTATTTACCTTCGTGGGTAGGTTACTTTCCACCCGTAAGTACTTGGATTGATCATGTAGGTCTACTGGAAAGGTCTCCAATTCTTTGATAGGTGCTGTTTAAGGCTCACAATCAATGATGCGAGGGTCCAACTCCTTTAAGCTAGCTGCTTCTTCAGCAGCCATCCCTTCTTCAGGGGCTCGTGTGACACTAAGGATGTCCCCTTCTTTAGGGGCTTCGGCCATATCGAAGTTGTCCCCTTGTTCAGAGGTATTCTCTTATTCAAGGGCATCGTTCATGTCATTATTTATGACAATGACATTGACGATTCTCAATTCTACTTTCCTTAGGGAGTTCGTGTAACATTCCCTAGCACTTTGTTGATCACCTCGGATCATGGTAATACCATTTTCAGTTGGATATTTCATGCAAAAGTGATGAATGGAGGTAACGGTCCATAGCTCCTTCAAGGTATTAGACTCGACCCGGGCAAGGTATTAGGTCTCGGGTTACTAGTTGAACCGGTGGGTCAATGGTCGGACCGGTGGGTCATTGCATAAAAATCTATAAAAAAAATTAAAGTAAAAAACGTTTTAGGCAAATTTATATATTTTTTAAAATTATTTCTCACTAATTATTTAGTTCTGTAAAATAAAGTAACCAAAAAAATATTTTTAGAAAACATATATTGATATACATGATAAATTTGATACATATAACTTCTTGTACATACTAAACATTGAAGTACTCTACAACTCCAATGGTGATGAACGAATTGTTTTACTTAGAGGTCCAATGTTCAATTCCTTGGATCCCCAATATTTTAAAAAGTAATTTCCGAAATGAATCAACCGTTCGGGTTCACTCGGTCAAAATTGCCGGTTAACTCGGTCAAAGCCGATTTTTGACCGAGTCATGTGCATCCATATTAAATTAATCTACCCGACCTGGATAAGGGCTCGGGTCATCAATTTTTCGTCCTGATCGGCATATACAAGCCGGGTTTTATAACTATGCTTCCAAGTACTCCATGATAAACAGATCGATTATCAACTACCAAGAATTCCATGAAGTGGTGAGCAGTTAAGGGCTCAGTCCCCATCTCTATTGCTAGAGTGATTTTACCCTTCAGGACGATGCTATCTCTTGTAAAGCCATATAAGGGGGAACTCATTGGGGTCAACTTGTACTCAAAAGTGGTTCCAAAGATAATATTGACCGAACTTTTCTTATCCACTAGCATCCTTTTCAGGCCTTTGCAGGCCACGACAACCTTTACTACTAGGACGTCACAGTGCGGTTAATGTTGTGCACTGCATCTTCTTGAGTAAATGTGATGGCGGAATTGTTATTCCGTTGGAATATTGGTTAACTATGTAGCTTATTATGGGAGGGTCACTTGCCTCTCTAGCATAATTTCTTTGTGAGTTCCTGGATTTTTCTCGAACACGTGGGCCTTCAATAATTGTGTCAATTTTCCTAATGGGATCCTAACCATTGTTTGTTGAGGGGCGTCGTCTCTGCCTTTGAATTTTGTAGGCCTTTCTATGTCATTATCCTTCCCCCTTAGAGGGTCATTTCAGTAAGGGCAACGTTGCTTGTTATTCCCGTGCTGTTGGGTTTGCCTGAAAGGATCATTTCTTTGGGGGCTCCTTCCTTGGTTTGTGTTACAGGAGCGTCTCACGACGTCCCAACAATTCTCTGTGCAGTGGTCGTGGGATTGATGGTAAGTGCAATAACTGGGCACTTCATCCTTATTTCTAAGTTTAGTGTCTCGTCCCCTACCTCGTTCCCTTGGTGGGTATCTCGTGTAGGACCGGTACTGATGCATTTCGACATTAGGGTTGACCTCCTCATAAGCCAAAGTAGGTACTGCATTAAGTGTTGCTGCGGCTAATTCTTGTCCATGACTCAAAGATGTATGGTGGTCTATCAAATGGGAAATAGGATCTCTCCCCCTTTGCATTTGAGGTAGGAAAAGACCCCAACTGGCCCTATTTTGATGGTCTCTCAATCTTCATTGAGGATTTCTCGCCTCATTATTTCTAACAAGGCGTCATAAGTAGCAGAGTCCTTATTCTGCACGTTTCTCCAAAAGAGAGAGTTCGTGTCCAAGCCTCCCCTTAAAGCAGTTAATGCTTCCCTATCTATGACCTGTACACAGTAGGTCATTTTATTAGTAAAGTGGGATAACAAGCTTTTCAGCGTCTCACCCTGCTGTTATCGTATGTCTTGTAGTCGTTGAATGGGTCTTTCTCATTCTTTGCTTGTTGCGAAGCGTTTTAAGAGGTCCGGCTAGCTCCGGATGCTATCTTTTGGATGGGTGTGTAGCTGGGGCAGCTCACGAGGGTTCGCCTTCTTCAGGGTGTCCTCTTGTCCTTTGAGATACACTTTCATCATTCGAACTCATTCTTCTCAAGGGCATAATAAATGATGGATTCTAAGATTTTTCAACTGTTCTTTCTTCAAGAACTCCCATTTTCAAGGGTTGGAAGTTTCTAACGGTCATTTCTTCAAGGATATTACTTTTCCATGGGTTAGAACTCTTCTTGCCAGACTTTTTACAAGCTAGCTTTTCTTCACGTGTTTTCATGGTTGAATGCATGGTTTCTCACAGATGATGCCAATCTGTTGACCCACAAAATGAACTTAACAGATGTTGGTCCCGCTATTGCCAAGTCAAGTGCGATTTTGGCGCATTCGTACCGAAATGGTGATCGTAAATAGTCAGAAATTGATGCGGGAGGTACTTTGCAGTGAGAGATAAAAATATTCGAGCTTCGGCGGTTTGAAACGACAGCGATTGTACTAACAACGATCGTCGGGAAGAAATCACACCAAGCTATGTTACACTCAATAGGAATATGTGGAAGGATATATAGAGAAATATGTATTGTGGTATCTATGTTGTCTATTGAAATCAGTGTTCTACAAGATTATAAAGATCACTAAATCAATATTCAACTAAGGGTCCGTTTGATTGCACCATGGAAAATAGGGTGGAAAGAAAACGAATTCCAGGGAAAATATTTACCTAGAACTTGTTTTACGGGGAATTGTAATTAAGTGTGTTTGATTGGTATAATTTTCTATGGAAAATGTTGAAAGTTTGAAATCCGTTTGACTTCCTTTTTTATGGAA
>CAIGRH010009626.1:0-21387 GCA_903798295.1 Fraxinus nigra | reverse complement strand
AAGATACAACGACCACGTCTATCCATAGGAGCACTCCAAATGACTTATACCAACGAACTCAAACGGAGTTCCCTCTCTACCATAACCATGATTTTGATGCAAGAAATAATCACTTCTACAAAGTGTTTTATGCAAAACTAAAGTAAAACATGAAATTGAATGATATGGAACTATCAATTGAGTTTGTTCCCCTTTCATAAAATTCAAACATGTGGCTTATATAGTAGTTGGAACATCATTGCCAAGAGACACATCTCTTGAAATTTATCTCTCTCTATAAAGAGATACAATTACATCTCTACATAAAGAGACAATTATTGAAACATAATACCAAAAGTCATGATCTCCAAGAGTTATGATCCATATGAAAAGACACATCTTTTCATCTATATCATCTCTAGAATATTCTACAATATTCTACACGATTTTCCAACAATTTCAAGTATTAAGCGGTTTAAGTTTGGCTTAATTTCTCATTCACCAAACAACGAATTCCACTTAAATTGGTCACAACCAATTTCCGATACAAAATTCCAACAAAACATACAATTACTTTGAGGAAGAATTTAACTAATTACTTCTATAATTAATCCATAAATCAATTCTTCAAAAATTTTGTTTATCTATGTTTAGGAATATGATATGCTGTTCAATTCGAATATAATAAACTTCCTAATGAATTTGAAGTCGCCTATATCGTTTCAGGCTTTATGAGTTGAATTATGCTACATGTATATCAGGGTTTATTTTACACCCTGGTGTTTGGCACAGCCAATAATGAAATGTCACTTTGGCATCATATATCACGGTGTAAACCCCCCGAATGAGTTTTACCGACATGCCCCCTAAGATGGTGATAAATGTTGGATCTCGACTGCACATTTAAGTTTTAAACTAATCGAATTGCTTGTTTAAACTTTTCTAACTCTAATATCATATTAGTTTTGAAGTTCCATCTTAAAAAGTGTAAGTTGATTTTTCTTTTCAAATTTCTCCGAACAATTACATGGATCCTTTTTTATCGTTCTGTTTTCATTATTGCTACATCCCAAGGAAGATTTAAAGTAATATTCATGTATATTAGGGCAATGAAGAGGATGAGTTGGAGAGAGTACTGAAAAGGGCAGCAATGCCAAACAAAACTGTACTTATAACAACTCTAAATGAAGCATGGGCTGAACCAAATTCCATATTTGATCTCTTTCTTGAGAGCTTTAGAATTGGGAACCAAACACTTTGGCTTCTTAAGCATCTGGTGGTTGCTGCTTTGGATCAAAAGGCTTATGCTCGTTGTTTGGAATTACACCCAAATTGTTTTTTTCTGAAAACCGACGGCGTCGATTTCTCTGTTGAGGCTCATTTCATGTCACCGGGCTACTTGAAGATGATGTGGAGAAGGATCGATTTTCTTCGAATTGTTCTAGACATGGGATACAGTTTCATTTTCACAGTAAGTTGTTTATTGAAGTGGGTATTTTTCCCTTATAAACCTGCTTCCGTGGGATGATGTCTCGATTGAGTACACTAATCGTTTGAGGTTTAAATAGATTTAGCTACTCATTTGATCTTTTTAAATTCTAATATATAATTATTTTTGTTTGAATACAGGATACAGATATCATGTGGTTTCGAAACCCATTTCCACATTTTTATTTGGACGCTGATTTCCAGATTGCATGTGACAACTTTTTGGGCAACCCTTTAGACCTAAACAATGCACCCAATGGAGGTTTCAATTATGTAAAATCAAGTAATCAGACAATCCAGTTTTACAAATTTTGGTACAAATCAAGACAAAATTATCCAAGAAAACATGATCAAGATGTACTTAACAAGATTAAATATGATCCCTTTATAAGTGAAATTGGGTTGAAAATCAAGTTTTTAGATACAGCTTATTTTGGAGGGTTCTGTCAGCCCAGCAAAGACTTAAATTTCGTGTGCACCATGCATTCAAATTGTTGTGTTGGTTTGGACAATAAAGTTCATGATCTTAAGATTTTGCTTCAAGATTGGACAAAATATTTGGACTTACCACCAGAGTCTAAGACATTGTCTTGGACAGTTCCACAACGATGCGGGTACGTCGGTTACAATAGCTATATGGTTACATAAGTTTCGTAAATAATGGTATTATACTACTTTGTATAATTAAAAAATGTTTAGTTTTTTTTTCTCTCCTACTTACCACACTTATATAATTATTTTTTTCTTTTTTTGTTTATTTATGGCGAATTAAGACTTTTTTTTTTATCAGCTCGGCTCATCGACGGATTGCACCCAAGAAGAAAGATAAAAGAAGAAATTTATAATACAGAAAGTTTAATTGAAGGTAAATTCATGTTCAAATATTACAACTTCTTTTTTGTTTTTTAGATTTTTTTAAACGGTCAACTAATTTAAAAGAAAAATGTCAATTATCTATTGAATTGAAAAATTACATGCGCAGTTGGGCATGTATTTATTTATTTCTAATGATTATTACATTGGTAATTGCTTATTGACCACAACATTTTCTAACACAAGAATCATAAAACAACTGAACTACCAAAATAAATGTAGCAAATTTCATTTTATATACACTTCTAATTTTTAGTTGTTCCAACTTTTTCTCTCGATTTAAAGGTTGATGGTTAATTAGCTAATTTTTTCTACTCATTTGGCCTCCCATAATTTTTTAGCAGGAATCGAGTTGACGCGTATAAAAGACTCATTTATTTCAGAAGATGTTTCGATGTTGTAATTCATGTATCATTTTTCTTTCCCCCTTTTTTCATTTTTTTAGCATTTAGTTTACATAAGTTATGTCCTATGTACTATTAGAAGAGAGAGGACAGTTTCATTGCCAGACTTACTGTGTAGTGATGGCTTTGCTTCATTACTTTTCTATCAATGTTGTTTCTACTTTTCTATCTTTATCGACAACCTCGGTGGGTAAAGTAGATTATATAGCGTTTGCTGAACGATATTAAAAAATATATATATATTCTAATTACAAAGTTCAATCTCATCCAAGATTGTAATCAAACGTGTTCTTTGGGTCATCATGCCTACGATTCTATCTGCTATTAACAAACTCTTCATTACTTCCCAGCCATCCTATAATTCACCTCCTCTTTGTGGAAATTAATAAGAAATAAATGGAATAACAACTCAAATCAGGTCATTATTCCATAGGATCGTCGAAAATTTAAAAGAAATGTAGTGTTGCAATATGAATAGCTTGAAAACTCAGGAATATCTGAATGTATATACAATATTCAAAACTTCACATGTTCTATCACCTTCCTGAGCTACATGTGGATTCACCTGCCCAGTCATGCTCACTCTCAACCAACTACGAATCGCCTCCTGCATATAATGCATGTACGAAAATGATCGTAAAGAGAAAAGGAGAAATGAATAGATAAAGGGAAATGACAACTACGCTAATCGCCAAAATTGGAGATGCAGTGCAACGAATATACACTTTTGTACATTGTGGGCAGCTTACTGGAGCTTTAATCTCTTCCACATGATTGTATTATTTTTGCATACTCTGATCAACAATCTCTTGAGCTTCTAATATCCCATGCTTGATTCAGCCATTTAACTTTGCTAAAAACTGGTTTAGATTATATTCTTCAGTGTACTGTGATTGATCCCAAAGCTCCTCTAGTCCACCAAGTATGGCCTTAAGTCCCTTGCCGCCGCCCGGTAATTTTTTATCCCCATCAAAGCTTTCATCTGACTGTATTGATTTTCTTCTTCCCTAAAGAACATATATATATATATACAGAATGTTTATAACTCGAAATGTCTAAAAGTAACGGGATTAAATAATGTAGTTCATAATCTGAAATTGTCTACGACATGATGAAGTCGCATGATAAGTTAAAAAGTATTAATACCAAATAAAGAATAAAAGGTGAACTGAGCAAATACCTTTTTGCCTTCAGCAGATGTAAATAGATCTAGTAACTGGTCTGTATTCATTGTATTCATACTTGCATTATCTGCATTGATGACAGCATTAGCAATCGACACTTTGAACTTTTGGAGGCTCATCACTTTTTCTTCCAAGGTGCCTCTCATGATGAGACGGTGAACATTGACGACTTTCCGCTGACCTAACCTGTGCGCTCTGTCCATTGCCTGCAAGTATGTCAGAAACACAAGTCACTCGTTCAATTGAATGAAACTAACACGGCTACTTGCCTTCCTCAAAAAGTGAATCTCAGACACGGATGCAACTTCTCTCTCTTGTGACTATTTCATCACATCAGCGCAAGGTATTCTACCCATAAGGATTATGCCTCTTACATAGAATATACAGTCAAAGACTTCTTTGAGGCTATCTTTAGAATTAATTCTAATCAATCAAATATGAAATGATCAAGTAAAATGACTTTTAGAATGGGAATTGTTTAGAATAATGACTGGAAATCAATGGTTTTGATATTTGATGAATAACACTTTTAAAACATTTCCAGAAATATATCTGACAAATGCGGCAGGTGAACACAAAATATTACATTAATAAATTTGCGTTAAATAAACAAGACAACTACCATTTTCTGGAAAAAGTTCCTAACATTTTCAGATCAAGCCACGAAAACAGAGTCCATACCTGGTGATCTCGCATGGGATTCCAGTCATGCTCCATAAAAACCAGGGTATCTGCTGATGTCAAGTTCAAACCAAGCCCACCAACTGCAATGATGAATTATGAGATTCAAGTTCCAGAAACTTTTACGTTGGCCAAAAGCCAATAAAGCAAAATAGTAAATAAAGTCATTGTTGAACCACTTGATCTAAAAGTTTAAGATGTTAGTTAGTGTCATATGTACATCATTTAAATAGTATTCAACATTCCTCATGAGTAGGCAGAGTTCATTAGTTTTTCCCACCAAATTTTGACACTTGCAAATTTTCATTTAATTGGTGGCGACGAGAATTGAACTCTGGACATGTGCCCTGATAGTAGTCATGTTGAACCACTTAGTCAAATTGCTTAAGCTATAAGATAGAGTCACACGTATATCATTTAAATGCTGTCTTAAACAGTCATACCATGAGTTGTGAGCAGCAGAACATCAATTGTAGGGTCTGAGTTGAAGGCCTTCACAATTTCAAAGCGCTTCTCTGGTTGAACTGATCCATCCAACCGCAAATATGTGACGCTGCTTCAAAATAAGAATAAAGCAGTCAAGTCACAGAATGTCAAAAAACAACTCCTCTTTCAAGATATTTCTTAGCAAGAAAGTTAAAAGATTGAGTGCAAGCATATGCACATATCATTAAATGAAACACACAAAATAAATGGAAAAGTAACTCTATAGGCAGAAAGTCTACGCCAATTACAGCGGACTCTAATAACATCACTTCCTATGAAAACAATAGTCATAGGTAAGGTAGTTGGGTTATTTGTGTCAACAAGAACAGTGAAATATATTATAAGAGAACTAAATGCAGCTTAATGGTGACCACAATATAACAAGACAGGTAAAGAAACACTCACCTTTTCATATGGGTGTGAAACAAATCTCTTTCAATAATGTCCAAAAGGGCCTGCATAAATGGTTGCAGTTACATGCCAGAGCAAAGCTCACTGTACTATATTAATAATGTTCATAATGGTAGCAGGGTAAGCATCCAAAGAATTCCCTCTCGACAGAGAATAGAAAAAGTTATGTAACAAAAAGGATGAAGCAGAAGTTACCTTATGTTGTGCAAATATGAGAACTCGATGCTGCACAACACTAATGGTGCCTTCAGAACCTGATGCCTCGACACCTATTCCACATTCTTCTAGTATCTCCTGAAGGGCGACAAGTTTGGGAGAATGGTGCAGTTTATGGAGTTCTGAAGCTATGCAGGAACTAGCAGGAAAGAGTTCTGACAGATGAGATAAGAGTGACTCCGGGATCGTTTCACCAAGGACAAGCAATGGATGACTACAAAGTTTTAACAAGTATTGAAGGGCCTAAAACAATGAGAAGAGTCATCAGGCAACAAAATATGATGGCTTGGTCATAATTCACAATAACTTTCCATCTTACCTGGAAAACATGAGAAGATGCTCTGGGTCCCTCTCCTTTATCTTCATTTACGTTAACCATACTTGAGATTTCTTGTCTAACATGTGAACCAGAAAATTGTTCGTACAATTTTAACTGTACAGGACTCAGGTCACAATATCTGTCCTGAATGATCTTCTCTGGTAAATCAGACAATACTTCATCTTTTGTTCGGCGTAAGAGAAAAGGCATAACCTATCAGAGGAAAATCCAACCAAATTGTCTGATAAAGAACAACTACAACCAAATGTCAATAGGTAAAAATTCAAAGAATGAAACTAGAATCACACACCTGCTTGTGCAAAGCTTCCATGGCAAGTGCACCAGCTTCAGCATCCTTAGCTGAACATTTAGGATCCCTGGCAGCTAGCAGTGGTTTTCCATAAGTGGCTTGAAACTGTTTATGAAATAAAGTTTGTCATTAGATTCCTGATCTAAGACTTGAAACAAAATAAGTATTTCTCGAAGTGTTTGTTAAACCGCCTTATCTAAAAGCTTAAGTTGTTAGAGAGAGAACAAATTTATTTATTTATGTTTTGTATACAACACGCCCAGTCACGAGTGAGCCAAAGTCATCTTTTTCCTGGCACGTGCACAATTTTCATAAATGGGTTGCAGCAAAACTTGAAGTCAAGACCTTTGCTTGTTAACATTTTGACCCACCTCATCAAAAAGCTAAGTTGTTACAGAGGGGCACATTCATTTATGTAAATTTTGTCTTAAATCGAGTCCTAGCAATGAAGATAGGGAGACACTTCTCATCACTTCTACAATCAGATTTTAAAAGGAAATTTCTTACACTGTTGGCTCTCTTATATTCTAATACTAAGCATTCACAGCAAAACTATGTAATATGAAGTCAACTGCCGACTGAGTATTATATGAAGAACAATACACGTACAACCGTGTAACCCAGGGACAGGAATAGAGTTTACACACTGCTCCACTTAGTCTAACAAAGATATTAGCTAAAGATCATCTAAAGATTTTCCGAAAGTAAAGCATGATAAATAAATTTCTACAAACATAGGTGCATGCATATAAATGCGTACATTTTTATTTTTTTTTTTAATTGTGAGAGGAAGGGGGGATATGAACGCCGCCACCATTACAAAAGATCGAAAAGAAATATAGGCTACATCACGTACTTGTCTTTCTGTTCCAAGAAATCCTGGCATGAGAAAGTCAAAAAGAGACCAAAGATCCAACACGTTATTCTGCAATTAGAGGTAGAAGTTTCATCAGGCAAAGTACAAGCTAATTTCTAGCCAACTGAAGCTAAAATTGATAATGAACCTGGATTGGTGTCCCACTCAGTATCAGACGGTGCTGAGCCTTCAATTGTTTCACTGCACCTGTGACTTTGGACTTTGAGTTCCTTATAATATGTCCCTCGTCCAAAATGCAGTAGTTCCAGAAAAGCTGGCTGAGATAATCAATATCTTTACGGACTACATCGTATGATGTTACAATAACATTGTGCTTGTCAAATTGTGGCTGAAGAGATGAGCGCTCTTGAGCAGAACCGATGTATTGAAGTATTGTTAAAAGAGAAGAATCAATAAACTTCTCTATCTCATACACCCAGTGCCCAACAAGCGTTGATGGGCACACTATTAATGATGGTGGTAGATCATTAGCATTACTTGCAGCAATGCGCTCTGCTATATCAGATGCCATGATTGCTGATGATTGAAGGGTTTTACCTAGACCCATATCATCACATAAGATGCCATGAAGGTTAAATCGCTTTAAAAATGCTAGCCAGTTTATGCCTTCCTGTTGATACCTGAAACCAGAAAAGGTATCAAGCTGCATTTTATCATATTAAATGAAATAAAAGGGAGACATTAAAGTAAAAGTAGAATTATAAGATACCATACATTGCATCATAGTTACGAAGCATGGGAACTGGTTGAAATTAGCAAACCATATTATATTATGGCTTCTATGAAGATAAGAAATGGAGAAAAAAAAGGAAAGAAAAATGAAAAAGAAACTCAAATGCGAATGTCAATTAACAAGGATAGATCAACAATTATCTCACTTAATTCTTAATTCAGATGCAAACCTTAGATGCCACAGCACCTTGAATCAATGTTGGTTTATATTTTTCCACCATCTTTAATTCCATTTTGTTCCAAAATATGTCATAAAGAAACAAGGTCATTATGGTTGTAATCCATGATGTGGCAATAAAAGTATAACAGTGACAAAAAAGTAAAAAGACTGCATGACATAAAGAGGAAATATAGCAACACAAACACTTATTACTTGGAAAAGAGAGCTATGAAGGTACCATTGTATAAATCCTTTATTAAGAATAATGATAAAATAAATTAAGCCCAAGGATATTTTCATAAGAAACAGATGCTCAAATGAGGCTAAATAATTCTTACTCAAATGAAGAAGTATGAGAGAGGAGTAGAGAGAGAGATTGCATTATAAGAAATGATTCGTGGATTATGCAAATCAGAAATACATTTTAAAGGCAAAATTTTAGACTAATTGCAAGGAAAGGATTGCAATGAAGTGCCAGACCTGAACTCAAAATCTTTATATAGCAGATTCGACTTTATAGTGCAATAGACCATTACCTTCTCAATGTCACTTTTAATTCAAAGGAGAGTTCGTAATCATCGATGTGGGAGTTGTCAACTAGTTGTTCCAAAAATTGAGCATCTTCTTTATTTCTAGAAAAACGTTCACTCAAGCCAACAGGCAGAGAAATGCCACGTGCCAGCGGGAGAAGAGGTACGAGGGCCGCAAAACTATGTGTTACACTTTGTCTGACAGAATGATCACAATCACCCATGCACTTCAGAAGAGGAACAACTAACAAAGGAGCATAAGGGACAAGTTCCAATCCCAATCCCTGCACAAGCAAACTAACAAGCATACCAGCTCCTTGTCTGCAATGTACAGATGTCATATCTCCTAGCATTGGAACGGCATTCTCAATGACTGCACCCATGACATCCAGAGTCATTGGTTTGGCGATTGCTGTGATACATCTAGACGCAGATAACCTTACAGCAATATGAGAATGGCGGACACATCTGAAAATGCATGGTAGAAGAGAGAGAAGTTTTGGCCTCAGCGTCTCATCCAGTAAAGGAGCAATAGAGCGAACTACCTGCCTCAAGACAAAGGGAGTAGAAAAACAAGAAGCGCTAAAATTTTGGAGTAAAAGAAGCATTAGAAAATCAATCACAAAGATGGACTTCCATTAAATGCGCATGCTAAAATGAAATTTTGAAAAACAGATGGAGTTTGCTAACATCAGGCAAAATAGATATGAATATAATGCTGAACTCAAGATGATCTGTTCGTCATATATAAACTATTGTCAAGTTGACATTTCGCAGGAAGTCAATCTCAAAAGGTTAGTCCCAGTGACTTTTACGTAATGGACATCTCAGAATTGGCCATCCAGAATAACCTGATTATGATTTACTCACCATGTGGCTCCAACTCATATATTTCTGCAAGGCTTAAAATCCATCTAACCAAACACTACGAATAATTCTACGGGTGGAAAACATCAAAATATATAACAAAAAGTTTTCAATTAACAGCCTATGATGATCAAAAGAGAAGTTTAGATAAGGGCAGGTGGGCAGAGTCAAATTTCAAACAAAAAAAAAATGAGTATTTCTTCAGAGCACTCTCAGCATGTGAAACACCCAAGTCAGACTGCGTATAAATAACCTCAAACTTGCAGGGAGGTTAGTTTATGTTTTCAACTCATTTTCCAGGGCTACAGAATCGCCTAATCCCCATGTCAATGCTCACAACATTACAAAAACATTAATAATTTTCTTTAAATGAGTAAATATATTTGACACTTCAGGAAATGATATAGCATGTACAATCCAGAAGGTACCATTGTATAAGTTCAAAGCTCTTACCTGAATATTGTTTATTAAAATCTGAGGATCTTTGATGGAATCAATAGATTGATCTATCAGTTTTTCATCTTCTGCCATCAGACCTTCAATAGTACAAGGCTTAAGGAATTCCACAAGACAATGCCATATCTTTGGAAGTTTCTCAAACAATGAACCACCGAACTTCACACATAAATGTTTCAAAGCAAGTTCAGACCCACGTCTGCTAATGAAGCCCTCAACCCTTGATCGGTCTTCACCAGGGGAAAGCATATTAACCTTTGACTTTTGTCTACTGCTACTACTTCCAGAGGACAGAAGATCTTGGTCTTCAATTACCTCAACAGAACTTAAGATTCCAGCTTGAGGAGTTTCCCGAGGATCCATACATGTCAAAGAACAAAGGTTCTTAATTAGCTTGTCATTTGGACTAGGTTTGCGTTCAATGCAGTGATATATAAGCTCTGCCAGACCTTCAGCTGCCTTATTTTGCAGTATTTCATCCTACAGAAATGATGTCAAACAAAATGAATGCTAAATTTAGGTGCTTCCACACAGAAACATGTCACAGCTTTGATTATGTTACCTGTTCTCTTTTGACAGAAGCCATCAAAGGTAAAATAATTGGATTAAGTTTTGAGGGAAGCTCTGACATCCAAACAATTGCAGCAGCCAATAAAGCCGAGACCGTAAGGTGCAAATTATTCTGCGAATTACCCATATTCGGTGATGTAAACATTAGGACAACCCAAAAAGAGTATTCACATATAGCAAGAGAATAGATGCCATAACAACTATAAACTCAAAAAAAGGTGACATGTGACGTCAAATAAAAGAAAACAAAATTTGTGTAAAGCAAACTAAAATACAACAACATGAATTTATTATCCACTTCTATACTGCTTCTCAAGCATACCTGAACACATTTCAGATATCCAGCAGTTGTCAAAAAATTTTGTTTCACGGACTCCAACTCTTCGCATACATTCCTTTCATTAGATTCGGGCCCAGATGCCTCAGTACTTACAAACAAAAGTTGCGAGGAAAAATTAATTGCATCATCTGCAGTCAAATTCTCAAAATCAACTTTGATAGATGATAAATTATCGTTACACATGCCAGATGCCTCTGTCACATTATACAACTGGCTGGCCTCATTCCGCATTTTAGTATACGTTCTTGAAAGTTCAGCATAAGGTAGAAGCGAATTTTTTGTAGGAAATGCAGGATTAGTGCAAGCTAACAAATCTAGTAAGCAGTTCCTGAAGTTACTTGAAATACTAGCAATAACTTCATCGGACTTCGAATGATCTTTTAATTCTTTGAACCAAGATATAAGAACCATAGAAGCCACCTGGGATATTCAACAATTAATATAAAAACGTTAACCAAGCACATTCTAGAATATGAAATGCATATACACAGTTGACTATGTTCTTTACTCAAGAAGTATACCTGACGATGGACTCCAGATAGAGAAGTGAGTCCTTTCCATAACGAATCAACCACACATTGTAAGGATGCCCCATTTAACTTAGAAGCCATAATGCCCAAAGCTGTTGCAGTAACTACTCTTGTATAAGTTACTGAAATATCCACATCAGCACCAACAACTATCTTACCAGGATTGGTAGAAGAATCTCCATTTTTCTCAGTTGAAGCACCTTCCGTGGATTCTAAAAGTTTGCCTTTGTAATAATCATTTTCAAGATTGACAGCTCTCATTTTAGCTGCAGCTTTGAAGTGGCTTTTACGAGGCAAGGCAGCAGGCCAAAACATTTTTGTAGCATCCAGCGGTGAGCCATATGGAGTAGTTGCAAGCTCCATCCAAGAAGAAAAGTACAATTTTGCAGCACTATCCAAGTCCTCTGCTTGGCACTGACAGCATTTCAAAGAGCATTTTAGCAGTGAAGCAAGAAAAAAATTAATTATTGGTTAAATGAGTATCTTTAGCGATAATTCTTAACCAAAAGTAGAATCCACACCAGAAAATATTCAAACGAGTGTTTTAGCAACCTAGTAACCAAAGAAACTTCTGACAATGCATCATCAAATTTTTACTTCAATATGATACTATTTATCATCTGAAAATTAAATTTGCGGGAGACAAATAGGTAAAAGAAATTACCAGAAGTATTGAACAAATTATATGCTAAAAAAAAAACTGGGAGATCATAAAATACAATTACTGTTAGATTCCGCAAGCAGATAGTTTCACCACATATGAAGCTTCATTGTGATCCAGGATCCTTTAGTTACTGTCTCGGATCCTTTTAGGATATGTAAGATTCAGCAAGCAGGTAGTTTCACTAAAAATATGAAGCTTAAGTGCAAGCCCTGTTTTGCACGGACACTTCAATTAGGGTGGTGTCTGTATTGACACATGTCGTGCACGTGTTGGATACCGACAATCGGACACTTTTCTATATTTACAAGATATATTATATATTTTTAACTCAAAGTTAAATAACAAATAGGTATTAAAAGATTTCAACAAGAAAATTAATAGCAAATATAAAACTAAATTTATACGAAATAAATGAAGAATTTTAAGAATTTAATCAACATGTTTGTGTCAGTACTTTTTAAAAAATCGCGTATTGACGTGTCCAACACATGTTCATATTGGCGCATCATAATGCAATCCTTTAGTTACTAGGTCAGTTCCTTAAGGATACTATTACTTAAACAATATCTAAGCACTGATCAATGTTTCAGAAAACAATACACTGATGCAGCAATAAACATACCAGGAGCAAGATTTTCCAAACCCTCTCTGAGCACTGCAGAATTTCCTCATTTGACTCAAGCAGCAAGTTCTGGAAAACAATCCTGAGGGTATCACCAACTATAAAAGAAGGCCATAATGAGCTAGATGCGTCAGCAATACTTTTCTTATGACCAGCTTCAAGCAAACGTTCCTGCAAGGAAATTCTCATTTGCTTCAGTTTTACTTTTGTCTGGGTCAATGAATAAAAACAGATACTCAGACTAAGTCACTGCATACAAAGCAACAAGATCAATAAAAACCTTCTGCCATTAACACAAAATTGTGGAAAAATGACAAGCAAACAGTTACAACTGAGCACAAATCAAACAAAAAGCAATAAGAACGAAAGGGAACTACCAATGTGCGAATAGCAGATAAACGAACTGAACTGATACTATGTCTCATAAACGGCCATAGCCTTGGTGCCAGGGTTGATAACATATATGGATTTTCAAGATAACTTATTCCTTCTCCAAGATCATCCATTTGACCAATTTCATTAAGATCCAATTCCAATTTCTCTCCCAAGGTGCCAAACGTCTTTGGAATCATCTCCTCCTGAGAATAAATTTCTGCCAACAGATTCATTACACTGCAACATAATAGAGACATATCAAGAAATATTCAAAAAAAAATCTTCATAACGTACAAAATTATAACAATTGTCGACTGGAGGCAAAAAAAAAATAAGTGGCCTTTTGCAATCTAGAACCAACCCATTCAACCAAAAATCTAAAGTAATAGTTCAATACCCAACATATACTGAAAATTGCAACAAATGTTATTCTAAACAATGAGAATTTCAAGTTTTCAGCAGCGCAGCTCCATAACAACTTAAATGTCCAATTTTCTGTAAGCTGAAATTTTGTATCCAGTAAACAAAGTTTCCAATCGAGGGAGACAAAACAACAGCAATACAAAGATAAGCTATTGATATAGTGTACTATATAAATAATCTGATTGCAAGACCTTGAGGGTAATTTCTAAAAGGACATAGATGAATGCTCCACCAACAATTAAAGTGAGACATCTAAAAAGGAATGGAACACTAGTAACATGGGAGAAAACAGAAAAAGAACTATTTATGCATATTTTAAATGTAGTGACAGTCTCAAATAATTTGCAATGTGTTGAACAATCTAGCACCAGAAAACCAAACAGGAGATCTTAAAATACATCTCGATAAAATGGACATATTGGGTTATCTCAATAGTCAATAAATATCAAAGGCCTCCTTAAACCCAACTGTCCATGAGACATTTATTAAAACAGTCCCAAAAGATTCCTGCAAAAGTTTATTCATAAACCCCAATTCCTTCTCAAGACAAAACTAATCTGGAGCTTATTGATTATTGAAAGTTCTATTTAATCCTTCTCTCTATCTCTAAGATGATTATAGAACCTATCTCAGAGAATAATGATCACCCTGTTCAGAACAAAACTTGCAGAAGCATTCATATATGACAACTGAGAGACTATCAAGGTAACAATGAGAAGGTGCCTAATTAGTGATAAGGAAAAAACTTGATATTCAATATACATTGCCCTTGAGCTTATGCAGCAAAACAGTTCGTTGAAAGTCGTAGTAGACCCATCAACTCGATTACCGCCTATTAGACACAGAACAAGACCAGTAATAAATGGTGCTCATATATCCGAGGTAAACAAGAACGAGACAGCCAATAATTTACTAATACTGCAATCAAAAACAAAGTAAATCACATAATAATGCTAATAAAATTAAAGCTTGAACAGAAAGGAGGAAGAAGAAAAGAGTGGTATTCACAACACACGGTGTACAAAGATAGAGTAGTCCATAACTAAGAAAATGATAAACAGCAGAGAAAAAGATGTCAAAGAAGTACCTGCTGGTAGATGGACTAAGATCATCCAGGTCAAGCAAAATGTCCCAAAGTAGCATAACAATAGAGTGCAAGACTGGACCCTTCAGAGAAACAATTGCTGCTGCAGTTGGTATTAATGCCTCAGCAGCTACTGCTCTTACGTCGTCATCAGGATCTTCAAGCCCAGTTTTACATGCGGGAAGAACATAGTCAAGCAATTCATGGAGCATCTCCTGTTATTAACAGGGGAAGTTAGAAGAAAACATCAGAATGCTGAAACTACAAGAAAGTATAAACGGCGAAGAAACATATCAAGAAAATTCAACTAGAGTAGTTAATTGGAAGGTAACTTAAAAACTTCATAGAAAATGGGCATCCACAAAAGAGAAATCATAAGCTGAATTGTGCTTAATTGCATAGGGCTCAAATTTGAAATTTTTAAACTGCTTCCAACTTTCATTAACGAGAGAGAACTTGAAGCTAGAGAGACAGAGAGTACTGGCCACTCTTAACAGTTATAATCATATGCCATTACAGTCAAGAGATCCATCTAGAAGATTGATTTCAGTCAAATATATGACACTCATTTTGAAATACGAGGAATTCAAATGCAATGATAGCCAAGTATTTGGAGTTAACAGAATTAAGATATTCTCTAAAAGGAACATCAAGCATTTAATCGAGACTGCAGCACAGGTGTAAATATAACTCTCTAATACAGACAGTATAGATCAACTTTTATTATCAATATTTCTTTGAGACGCACACAAAGAAGCAGCCCAGCACTCGGCACCTGGCTCATAAGGTCAAAGAGACATGCAATAACTGCATCCAATAAAGAGGTGATTTCTGGAGGTTAGAGACATTTCCAGAGGACAAACTATAACTTCAATATTAAATGCTGATAAGGATAATTTAGCCCCTCTTTGGTACACATTCTTTCAAAACTCATTTTCAACCACACATTTTTCAATAAAATAATATTTTTCATCCATCAATAACATTTCCTTACTTTTTAACCACATATTTCTCATCATATCACTATTTAAAATACATTATTTCCTCAATAATATCCATCAAACAAGCCCTTAAACATGAGGTATCCAACAAATTCTCAACAAAGCATGTTCCTGCAGTCCATATTTTCTATGAAATTAAGTATGAAGACCATCTCAGCTATGCAGAAGTGAAAGAAAAATTATCATTTGACTCTTGTCAACAATTATGTTTTGGAACACTAAATATATAATAGATACATCAATTGCAGAAACGTGTCAGCGGGCTGTCAAGCTAATATGATTAGAATTCTAATTCAACAATCTATGACACTTAGGAAATTTTTTCTTTTAGCTGCCTTGAAATATGTTATACGAGAGAAGACTCCTGCCATCTCAAAACATACATGGTTTTCCTTATCAACATCCATATAGACAACCAAGATTGCTTAATAGAACGATAGACGTATGTAAAGAGTTTCAAAATTGAACCACACAAAATATTGTGCAAAGCAAGCAATTCAAATATCATACTGCATCAAAGTCCGTGCAATTAAAAAGTACGAGTTAATCTAAGTAATCAAAACACGACAATGGAAAGCAAAGCAGAGAGTGACATACATGTAAACAGAACCAGAATAACTGCATATAAGAATCAATAAAAAAATACAAGAGCAGAAATCAGTAAACTTATCGCATCGAACAAAAATGTACCTGTCGCACGGCAATTAAATATTTAATGCCCAAAAGACTCCCATGACGGATCTCCCATTCTGGTCTAAGCTGAAAAAACCAAAGTGCTAATCAAAAGATATTGCAACCAAAGAACAAAGAGTTATCCTCAAAAGGCCGTGTCTCTTCTATTGCGTGAAAAAGTTCCTATCAATATTTACCTGCATCAGCAACAAAATATTCAACGTCTCTTTAACTGATGTAGGGTGCATGTACTTGAGCACAGCACCCAATGCTTGAGCACAGGTTTCCCTGACTGGTGCAACAACCTGATCAGAGACATAATCTCCAAAACTGTACAGATAGAAAAAAAAAACCAACAACAGATTAGACAAAGTACAAGGAGATACTGTCTATAGTAGAACTTCACTGTTATGATTATCTCTCAAGAATCAATAAAATGCTGAATGTAAGATGACACCCATCTGAACATGGTTATTTCAGTTATAAATTGAAAGTTGCCATAATATGACAAATCCAAAGAAAATATCTTTTTTCGTAAGTAGATTCTTTAGATTTAGGTTCTTCTAAGTCTAACTTCTCCAGTTTCAAATACACTACTCAGTATCTTCAATATAAACAAAAAATATGACTGATTTATATTATTAAACAAGATCATACCGGTCCAAGGACAAGACACACAAGAAACGAATTGCACAATCTTGCAGAAATTCAGAGTTTCTCATCCAGGAATTTCTAGCCATTTTAACCAAGTTCATAAGCTCAGCATTTTCAGCGAAATTTTCGAGTACATTCTTCTTCTGCATTGCATCCTTTTCTTCAGTACAAATCTTTTCCTCAGTCAGATGAACATTAGAATGGCATGCACTATGAATATGAGGTTCAGATTCCATCTTAATGGAACTAACATTAGTTTCCCCATTTAGTTGCATAAGAGACATGTTTCCTCCATCTTCAACTTTTGTACAAATGCCCATATCTCCATCACTAGAGGCAGAGGTTGTTATATCAGTATCTGGACATGAAACATTTTCCAATTTTGGTCTCTTCAAAACTGGCTCCAACTCTTCCACCGAAACATGTAGATTCAAATCGAGTTCCCTCTCTCTCTTCACTGTATTTTCGTCATCTTCAACTTTCAAATGTGAAATTGAAGACGCCTTGCAACTCATTTCCGTCAAAATTCCTGCACTAGCTCCTTGATAGGTCAATATCTCTCTCAGGGCCATGATACTGCCATGACGAACCTCCCAAACTGAGAATACAAAATTAGAGAAATTAATCTCTTGAAAATTATGAAAAAATTCAAATGCAGGAAAGTCAAAAATAGTAACTACCCGGGTCAAACATATCAACAAGGAGTTGTTCAACCAAACATTGAAAAGGCCATCCCCCATCTCCATCATTCTCTAAGATGTCTTCATCAGAGACACCATCTGCAAGTTGCTGCATCAAAAAGTAGTTAAAACTTTTGCATTAGAAGGAACAGATAAGAATGTAAAATTTAAGGCAACAAAAATACGATTCATTTCTTAACATCAACATAGAAAAAGAAATCAAACATGTCTTACAGCAGCAAAAAAAAAAATCATCCCATATAAGCATTATTACTCATGATGGAAGATTATTCAGCAAATGGTAAAGTACCAAATGGATGGAATATTCAGAACTTTTACAAAGATATATAACCAAAATATACACGAGAGTAAAATCAAGAAGAAACACTGCATCAGCATCTCCATAAACGAGAGCTTCATAAAAAATTGTGAAGTGATGAATGTACTCAAATTAGTGGATCTCTACAAACACGAGAATTACAAACACGTGGAGGTTCAAACCCTGACTATCTGAATCTAAGGCAAGTTTAATCCATTAAATTGTAAATAATGCTAACATGCATATACACAAGTGGGCACTACAGATGTGTACTAAAAAAGGATGAACAAGCCTTCAGAGACTTTTTTTTTTTTTTTTGCACAGTAGAGGGAATGCACCCAAGTAAACAGTGTAACTAGCTAATGTTTGATAAACATAAACAAACTGCAGCTATCATGAAAGACAGGAGTAACTAGCCAACTAAATATATTCATATCTCAAACAGTGTTTCTACATGTTCATTACTGAAAGTTCTTCACACCGAAAAGCATGTACAAATCTTCAGACATCAGATTATTTGGCGACGCTATGGAGCCTAATAATCAGGGAAATGTTTATGTACCTTATGCGAGCTCGGGGAGTCTATAGACATGTTTCCCTTTGGAGGAACCATATCTTGTGATTGTGGTATCTCTGCATCTCCATCCTTTGACCACCCCTTCTTTTGTTCCTTTGAATTATTTTTTGCTTTACGTTTCAAGAGATTTAGTTCCCTGGCACTAGGCCTCCAAGACCTGGAGGCAGGAACCATGTTTGTAACAAGTTGCTGGATATTACGGAGAGGCCCGGATGAAAAATACTGAAGGGAAACTCCATTGCCAGAGGAATTAATTTTGTGCACAAGAAGGTCTTCATCTCTTATCATATCATTGACATCCATGAACTGCTCGCACACATCTAACCCTGTATAAGAAAATGACAGATCATATATTTACAAAAAGTTCCATGTCTTACGGCTATGCACTTTAGGATCTCCGTTGAGGAAAACTAGGAAACAAGAGCATGCAAGCATAGAAGAACTAACAAACATAGGAAATAAAAGATCAACAATCACCATTTAAGTGCTACAAATCTCAATTTTAGTCAGCTGGAATAGAAATGAGTAAGGGCGTCACCTTGAATGAAATAATGCATGTATACAATATAACCATCAGGTCATATGCCCATATCCATGTAGCAAAGTGAATGATACAGCTCGTAGGTGGAAAAGAGAGAGAGAGACATGAACTCCAGGTAATCTCATAGTTGCAAATGTGAAATTCTTCAAATTTATGAGATGAATTCAAGAATACAATGAGAGACCTAAAAAGGCATGTAC
This sequence comes from Fraxinus nigra, assembly GCA_903798295.1. Taxonomy (NCBI): domain Eukaryota; kingdom Viridiplantae; phylum Streptophyta; class Magnoliopsida; order Lamiales; family Oleaceae; genus Fraxinus; species Fraxinus nigra. Next base: position 2,162 of record CAIGRH010009626.1, on the reverse strand, counting down.
AGATAATAGATATCGCTCATGACTAGAATTCCGCTTATACCATGTGCAGCACGTTCCAGGAAAAACATATTGAATTTAAATAATTAGGCTGACCAGAACCATATGCATTGTTTTCCTCATAAAATTTCACTAATTCACACCGTACACGAGTTTGCCAATTCCAAGTATGCAACATGTTAACAATCTTCCAACTGGAGAATCAGTTATCAAGGACTGATTTAGTAATAGTATTCAAGGTATCAGAGTGATACATCATCATAGAGCAACATATAGTACCGTTGTGACCTTGAAATTCAGTATCAGGGGATTGCTAATTCATTGACAGGATAAAGAAACTCAGTAGTAAAACTTGATGGAACACTGACCCAATCGACGCCGAAGATTCTGCTTTTGTCGAGCCAATCTATCCCTTGAATTCTTGCTGTTATCACTTGCAATATCGTACTCCTAAAATGAAGTCAATGGAAAAATCAAGTTGATGCATAATATAACATACAAATCTAACCTGCATTCATTTTATCAAGAATCGTTATATGGCCATCTTCAACGAGTATGTGAACATAGTACTCTGTATTGACCCCAACAAAGGCAGGGTAGAAGCAAATTTTACAGTTCGCAAGTAATCTAGGATTTCATTCAGTGAGCAAAAGAATAAGTTCTAAATTTAGAATCTCAGCCTGATTTTGAGTATTGACCAAAAAACAATGTAACGGACAATAAAGTTCAAGCGGCTATTGAGAACATGATAAATTTCAAGAGAAGCAATTTCGAGACAATATTTCGCAACTTTTCTACAGCGGTGTTCTACAATCTAAGGCAGAGGTATCACATAAGAGGGGCTAGCATGGGGTTTTAAAGCCAAAAAAAGTGACAAAAAACGGCTTTCAGATGAATAGGTCACAATATAATGTAAATTCCATATCCCAAGCACAGGCTTACTAACTAGACGTGGCAATTCATTGTTGCGCATCTATATTCTCTTGAAAGTGAAAGATAACTAACAACAGAGAATCAGTTTCCACTGACTACTAGCACTTAAAATAGCATAGCATAAACACATAAAAGAACCACAAAAACATAAACACAAGGCAGTTGACTAAAGGGAAGTTCGCATAACATGCTAGCACATTGCCAAATGGGATACTGGACATATAAAACAACAGAATATGAAACCAAGTTTCTGTCCATGGTTAGGGTTTTCATGGTGATGGTGGTGGCTCTACCATGTATTTGGGAGTGGAAATTACAGTAGAAGTGGTAGTCTGGGAGGTTGCAGACTGCAGAGGAACTCCACGGCTCTTGATGGGGATGGCAATGGTTTAGGAATCTCTTTTCTTTCTCCTTTTAATTCTTCGAATATAATATTACGGGAAATGAACAGAGGAAATTTGGTAGTCACTGCAGTGGAGGAGAGAGGATGGTCATGGTGTTCTTGTACTCCAAGGCATGGAGATGCCACTAATCTTCGATTTTCTTCTCTATTTTTGTCTCTGTGTTTAACTATGATCTATGGCTGATGTTCTATTGGACATGAATTGTGATTTAATGATGACAGTAATAGTGGTCTATAAGTGGTGAAATGTCTGCACAGGTTGCCACAAAAATGCACGTAAAAAAAAAAAGTTGGTCAGCTTTTCTTGTGCCACGTCAATGGGTACAGTTCACATTTATCAAGGGAATGCAGAAAGTATGCTTATTTGTGAATAAATCTTTCGGTGTGGAGATCCAGACAAGCGCTAATTCACATGAGGGTTTAGGGAATATAATAAATTATTTAATTGATAAATTGTAAGAATAGCAAAAAATATCATTTGAAATGCCTTTCATATCTGAAAAAGCATGCAACGTAATTTCAAGAAATTTAAAGGAAGGTAGTTTATGGGGGAGAAGGAAGTCCATTCACAATTGTGAACATAACTTCACATTATTTATTAGTGTTAAGAAGTAAAATAATTTAAAGGAAGATGTGGAGGGAGACTAAAGCAATTTATCAGTTGATGAGTGAAGTTCCTCTGCATATATAATTTATTATTGACCTTCTACATTAAAAACTGCAATCATATTAAAGTTGTGCATGGCATTTGCAATGTAATTTAAGACAAGCAATAAATATATGACACTATTCTAAATTCATTAAGACTGAGTCGAGAAATCTTCACAGT
>CAIGRH010009548.1:0-11434 GCA_903798295.1 Fraxinus nigra | reverse complement strand
TTCGAAAACTATTTTATCATCAAAGTTTAGTGTTCATTTTACATGAAAATTGTCCATTAAAGTGAAATTCTTTTTTAAGTTGATTATCAAATTTGTTGACAAAACAAAACAAAATAAAATAAAATAAACTTGGACAAAACCTGGAAAAGGCTTTTCCCACCAAAATAGTGGGAAAAGCTTTTCCTCAAAAACCAAGAAAATGTGAGCATGTGGGTGAAAGATGGAAAACCAATTTCATGGAAAATTTGGGCAATCAAACATGCAAAAAGATGGAAAATGGAATTTAATTTCCATCTTCCATGGAGTTGAAGTGCAATCAAACAAGGTCGAAGAGAAAATGGGGGTGGTAGAGAGAGGAAGATCAGTAGGTGGAAAGAACGAGATTTTTTTAATTATTTATTTGTTTGGACTCATCTATACTTTGATTTTTTTTTTTAAAAGAAATTAGGATTACTATTGTAATTAATTCTTTATATTTTCTTTTCCTTTTCTTATTTAAAGAGGATGATATATTCATCATTTTATAAGTAAAAAAGAATCATTTGAGAAAATGGCTACATAACTTGCAAGCATTTTCTTTTCCACTTCTCTTATGTACAAATAGAGAGATAATGGCCCTGAGAGGTAGTTGATTGTAAATTAAACAGACGAGAGAGAGAGAGAGAGAGAGAGAGAGAGAGAGAGAGAGAGGGTAAATATTTGTGGATGGGGCATGGTGGTAGCCTCGCCTCGTCTCGCTTCTCGGAACTGTGACGTGAAGAAGGGAGAGTAGGAATGTTTGTCATTGAGAGTTCGAGCCCTCTAACAAATCTAATTTAGAGGTGATTTTCCTCCATGTTGCCATCCCTACTAAAAAGACATAAATATATACATATCATTTAAAAAAAATGTGTTGTGCTTCGCGAAGAAGTACGAATCGTTGTTCTCAAAGAATAATAATTTTATAAAAACCAATTTTCAAAAGAATATTGTTACTCCTAAGGAATAAATTTATATATTCTTGAAAATTATAGTATTGTTGCTCCTGAGTGAGTAAATGTTTATATAAATCAATTTTCTAGAAAAACATTATATTTCTACGATGAAAAAAACAACTTTTATTTCTCAATAACTAAAATATTTTATTATTTACAATAAACATCTATTTGAAGATCATGTGCAGTGTATATCCCTTTGGAACATGAAATTTGAGAAATTTCTCTCTCAAAATTTAGATTATGATTATGAGCACAGTTTCTAGATTATAAATTTAAGATGGTGTCTTGTTAATACTATTAAGTTATATCCCGAGCATTTAATAATCATTGTAGTTTAGTTTGACAACAATATTGTGTATGGCTTAGCACATTATTTATTAAATGTCATTGACTAATTACTAAATTATTACTATTGACAACAAATTACTTTATTTTTTAAGAAATATATATTTTTAGGGGTTAATAACCTTATTCCTCACTGAATTTTACCTAAAATTTCCATCAGATCACCAGATTTTCAAAACAACACGGTTAGTCACTAAACTTTAGAAACTGCAACCCCATCCATCACCAAACCACATTCAATTAGATGAATTGATGAATTGATTGACATAGTGGATGGAATCCACGACGTGGCACGTTTGTGTAAGAGAATTATGCCATGTAGGATAGTTGTTAGTGATATGGATTTTTTTGAAGAGTTCTTATTGAATTAACCCTGGGAAAAACACGTTTTCATTAAAAAAACATACAATCAATAAAATGAAAATTGAAATGTGAAACATACCTACAACACCACAAAACACACACTTTTCCTCTCCCATTCATCCTTTCGCCGGCGACAAATTGGCTGGCAAACACAATGAATTTGGTGAATTAAACTTGCAAATCGCCACTCCAGCCTATTATTAAGACCCCCCAATCATCAAATTTCCATAACTCAGAACCCTAAATGTGCGCCCCTTAAGCCCTAAAACTGCGAACATTGTTCCATAACCCCCAATCAATCATCGCCCAACCCAGACTAGACCAAGCAATAAATAAAATTTGTAAATGCGTCCACATGTAGAAGCTCTAATTCGATCTTGACGAATTCAGTTGAAGTGAACCTGTCGTTGCCTCCTCCAATTTGTACCAACATGGTAGACATTGAGAAACAATCAGCAGGTGAGAGAGCATTTATAGCATGTACTGTTGAATGAGTTTTTTTGCATATACAATTGAATCGATTTTTATGTAGTTGCACGTACTATTGTTTACTGGCATTTTAATTTTAATGTGAGCTATTGTTAATACAAATAATGTTGATATTGATGATGATCTAGACTTTAATGACTCAGAAAATGATGTTTATGATGATGATGACATTCTGTTTGATCACAGCGTCACCAAAGGTATCGAATTGGATTTGCATTCTACGCTAGATGATGAAGAAGCTCTTGAATTAGATAGTTCTTTGTACGCATCTTCGGAGGAGCTGAAGTTCGGCAGTGGTATAGATTTAGATTCAGAGGATGATGGTGGTTGAATAAATTACCCTAAATATTATGGTGGGAATGAGAAGAATAATCCACATCTTGAGGATAGATTACTTTTTGCTTCGTTCGAGGAGTTGAAAGATGTTGTGAGTAATTAAGTGGTCTTTAATATGGTTGAACCTATCTTTAAGCGAAATGATAAAGATCAGATTCATTGTGTTTGTAAAGATGGATGTACATGGAAGTTGTGGACGTCTAAGCTTCATGGTCAAGAAACTATTCAAATCAAATCATATGATCCCAAACATACTTATTTTAAGGCCAGGACTAAAAAGATTGCAATATACAAGTGGCTTGTAGATTATTATCTAGACAACTTTAGAGCTAATCTAAATTGGAAGATAAGATAGTTTAGAAGTACTATGAAAAAAGGATTTTGGTTTGTATATTACTAAGGTAGTCGTTTAAAGGATGGGGAAATATGCTAAGGTTTTAGTAGAGGGGACCGATGAAGAACAATTTGCATTGTTACGGTGTTATGAGGCTAAATTGAGAAGAACAAATCTGGGTACAACTGTGACAATTTCTAAGGGGCATCTACATTTGCATAGATGCATGCAGGAGAGGATTTTTACATTGTTGTCGACGTTTTGTTAGTGTAGATGGATGTTTTTTGAAAAGAAAATATGGTGGTCAATTGCTAGNGTATATTACTAAGGTAGTCGTTTAAAGGATGGGGAAATATGCTAAGGTTTTAGTAGAGGGGACCGATGAAGAACAATTTGCATTGTTACGGTGTTATGAGGCTAAATTGAGAAGAACAAATCTGGGTACAACTGTGACAATTTCTAAGGGGCATCTACATTTGCATAGATGCATGCAGGAGAGGATTTTTACATTGTTGTCGACGTTTTGTTAGTGTAGATGGATGTTTTTTGAAAAGAAAATATGGTGGTCAATTGCTAGTAGTAGTTAGGGTTAATGCCAATGATTGCATATATCTAATTGCGAATGCAATCGTTGAGAAAGAGAACACTAGTTTGTGGCGTTGGTTTTTAATGTTGTTTTCTAAAGACCTTTCCATGAAAAATTGGGTGTTCATGACCTTCATGATCGATATACTGAAAGCCAATATATTTTTGGAAGCTAAACACATGTTTTATGTTAGGCATATGTATCAAAATTTATTTCGAAGTGATTTCAAGGGGAAGTACTTGAAAGATTTTTTGTGGGGTGCTGTAAAAGCAAGTCATTTGGTATCTTTTAAGTATTGGATGTCTAAGATTGAAGCTGTTAACACGAGGGCATGTGGTTGGTTGAAGGCCAAATCACTGGCTAAGTGGACTAGATCTCACTTCTCGGATCAGTCGAAGTGCAAAATGCTCCTTAATAATCTATGCGAGTGCTTTAAAAAATTTATTCTCAAGGAAAGACATAAATCAATACTTGAGATATTGATAGGCTTCCGTAACAAGTTGATGCATATAATTCAAGTGAATCGGTACAATGAGAAACTACAACAAATCAATATGTCCAAAAGATCATGGAGAAGTATGTTGACGCAGCTCGTGAATGCATCTTACATTGGAATAGGGTAAATCAATATCAAATGGAGTGTCCGGTAAATATATAGTAGATGTGGAGAATAGAATTTGTGCTTGCCGAAGATGGGAAATATCTGGGATTCCATGTCCACATGCGATTACTTACATCTTGGACAAAGGATACGAAATAAAGGGTTAAGTGTCGAAATGGTTTACGATAGACACCTACATAAGCACATACGAACATTTTATATTTCCATCAGTGGGAAAGCGTTGTGGCCCGAGAGTGATCAATCCTTTGTCTTACCTCCACCTTGGTACATTGCTACAAAATGAATGAAACAAACAAAAAGAAGGAAGGGGCCCCAGGAACATGAAGCCTTTCAATCACAATCACAGTCACAAGTATCGTTTTAAAAAGAAGGGTACAATGTTTATGACATGTTTGGTGGTGGAGAAAATGGGTAAAAAAATGGTTCCATAAGAAAGCAACACAAGCTTTTGGGGCAAGTACGAATGAGGAAAATCATCAACTAGTTCTAAATGCTAGGATTACCACAACATTCGCTGGATCTAGCTAGCAGATGTAGGATAAAGAGCCAGTGTTTTGTCTTTTGTGCTTTGTCTTTTGTTTTTTTGGGATGCTACATTATGGTTGTGTACATGTATTTTAGTTGTTAGGTAAATTGACATCTTTTGTAATGTATAAATGCTTTTGCAAGTAGCATCTAGCCATTACGGTAACTTTACTAAATGGTCACTCCAGATGAATGTATTAACAAGCTGTTAAATGTTTTGGGTAATGTTTTTGAAAATGCATTCTATGTTATTACAATTTGTCAATGGTTTAATTGGACTTGTTTTTAACTGTACATGTTACTAATAAGAAGAAAATAAGCGATGTATATTTAAAATGGACATATTTGACTATTGAGATGAACTAAACAATGCATCTGACTATTGAAATGAGCAAACCAACAATGGAGATCGGATCACTTAAATAACATAAATTACTACACATTATACACCAATTGCAACTGATTGCAGCAAGATAAAAAGCACAAATTACATACTGATTCAGCTACAAATACAACACTAGACACGGATAACATCAATCTCTACACTACATAGTAGCATGACCACACATTTCTACATTACACCACTCTGAATACGAGAATGATTACACCAATCAACTACATCAAGTAGAATCCAACTATGTAGAAATTCTTATCCTGATGCAGCCCTATGACCTCATTTTGAAGTTCATACATCTTGCGTAGGTCCTTGCCCTCTAAATCAACCTTAGCTAGTCATAATTTCAAATTTTGAATCTTTTGACGCAATGCATTGCTTTTAGCTTTGCGTCTCCTTTTATTTTTTGCAACAACCCCAAGATGAAAACGTTGGTTTGAAATTCCATAGTAGGATCATACCAATCAAAATAAAGGCATGCCATTGACGTTCTATAATTGCCACAACCAAAAAATCGTCTAACAGAATTATCATCTATCCATGACGTCTTCAAGACTGAGATTTTTCCACAGTAACATATAGAGACACTTGTGTGTTGGTTGTTGTCTGATTATGACTCCATGCCTGAACTTGACATAACATACAGAGACCCTGTACTTGGTATGGTTGGATGATAATCGGTTGGGGGTAATGTGAGCAATGTTCGCAGTTTTAGGGCTTGGGGACGCGCACTTACGGTTATGAGTTATTGAGATTTGATAATCGGGGAGGGGGGACTTAATAACAGAATGGGTGTCGATTTGCAGTTTTAATTTTCCGGATTCATTATGTTTGCCGGCCAATTTGTTGCCGACAATAGGATGAGATGGAGAGGAGAAATGTGTTTTTGTGGTGTTATATGCATGCGTAAGAGATTCAGGTACTCAAAAGTATTGAAAATGTAAAGATCTCGATAAGTTATATCATTATGTAGCAAAGAAATAAAATCGAAAATAACATTTTTCATCAACATATTTATATTACAATATAGCTCACAATACTATGAATGAAAGCAACAACTTTGAATCAAAATCTATCGAAGAATGTTGTTGTAAAGATTACTAGCCAAATAAAAAGATACAATCCAGATAAAATTGAGTTTATTAGAAGAATCTTAAGTTTTGAGATCTGCCGCCATAACACATAAATATGTTATATAATGCATGATCCTTAACATAAAGATTATTGCAAAGATTTATATAAATAAATAATTCTCATGTGGTTGATGCAATCACAAGTCGACTTATTAGTATGGAAATGTATGAGACATGATATGCATTTAATGAATGTGATTATAATCAACTCATCACTATCATTAATAATAATAGTGTATATATAAATCTCTAAAAGGATTTAATATGCCTGAAGTATATAGTTCAAGTTTTTGAAAATTTTATTCGATCACAGTTTAAAGATACTTATATAGTTTATAATATAGACGTATGCAATATGATCTTATTAATTAATGTCTGTTGAAAAAAAATGTACAAGAATGACCATATATGTCCATGTAATTTTTATATAGAAATCAATACGTGAATTTGTCAATATTGTAGTGGATGATTTAAACATTATTGAAAACTCATGAAGAGCTTCCAAAGACATTTAATTACTTTTCGTAATAAGATATCTTAAAAAATAAAATTTTGCCTCAACTTGTAGATTGAGCATTTAGCTAATTGAACTCTTGTGCATTAGTCAGCTTATATAGAACAAGTTCTCAAAATATTTTGACACCCGATGGTTTTTTATTTATTTGAAGTAAAAAGATGATCATTTTAGTCATCGGCATGATAATATATAACTTACTAGTTCTGAAGTACCTTATCAAGTGCAATATATGCACTATTATATCTTGCTAATAGTTCGTTATTTGAGACTAGTTGATTGTGATCATGCATGGTATTATTTGATCCAAGTAAAGCTCATCGACCAATTTATTTATAAACATATGACAATTAAGACGATGTGGTAAACATGTTCACAAATACATTATCATCTACAACATATGAAAAGTTGAAAAAAAAATATATAAATTCTAGTAATATTATTGTGAGTGAGTAAATATATGTTGTATTTTTTTTCTTGATTGAGATTTTGTCTCACTGTGATTTTTTGGTAAGTTATTAATCAGAAACTTTTATAACATATTCAAAAGAATAATTTACTCTCTTTTTAATAGATATATATTTTTTTCAATGAAGCTTTATGGAGGCAACTTTTGTCTAATGAATATGCAAGGGGGTGTTATAAATATTATAATTAGATGTCAATAGCCTAACAAACATTACCTTTAATATAACTTCGTGGTTTTACTCTTGTACGTAACAAATTGTATTCAAGATCCCTGAAGAGAAGAACGAGATCTATTTTTTATGTAATTGCATCATACCATCATGTTTAGTACTACAATCAACCAGAAATAGATGATTTTTATATGAAGATGGTCTTACTTGGAATTTATGACAAGACAACATGGAAAATATTTCACCAAAATTATTTTATAAAAAATTCTTATCTACACAATTATTTTATCATGATATCTATTGTAAGCCAGTCAAATTTACCAAAGTGACAACTTGCAACTGTTCAATGTTTTATATATTTGAACAACTTATGAGGCCTACTAGATATCATAAACTGTATAAAGTCCAGTGTAGAGGTTTGCACAACAAAGACGCTATATATAAGGTTTTAAATACTGCTTAATATGACTTTTTCCCTGTGTACAAAATAGCCTTCACAGAAGGCTTACAGAAACTTCACATGGGCGTGGGCCCCCCATGTGAATATTTTATTGCCAAAAAAAAAAGCACCCCCTTGATGTGTCATATCTGGAGGGGTTCTTTTGTACATGTAGTCTGCCTAGCTTAATATTGTCCCTTTTAAACAAAATTAACACTATTCACCTTAGTAAATATAAAAAAAAATAATTATAATATAAATATTTTCTATGCTACATTTTATTTGTCATTTTTCGGAGTTTTTAGGTACAGATTTTGTTTCGAACAATCCTTTATGAAGAAAAAATTTGAGTGAACACTACAATTTGAGGGTCCAACTCTTAAAGTTTCACTAAGGCCAAAAAAATATGAGGTCCATTTAATAACTTGCATACTTGAATTTTGACTCTTCTAATTCTTTTATATTATTGTCTTAGTTTATTATAAATATGTATTTTGCAATAAAAATATTTAATAATAGTTTTATTATTTTTATTTTATTTTAGAGGAAATTACATCTATTACCTCTATTAATATAATATTTTATATAATAAATTACAACTTTTTTATTCTATTATTACTTTTTTTTTTAAAAGTAAAAAATGAAGCACGAAAAAGAAAAGTAGAAAACCAAACATTAATGGATGAAATAGGGTTTATGTTCATGAATATAAAAACCCTTTTGGAATAGTAGTTCAGCAACCCTCAAGTGAAGGGTAGATCCCAGATTTTCAAACAATTATCCAGTTTTTTCAATTGATTAATGGCTTCACCTAGTCGGCGTACGGCTTTGTGTTCTGAAAATATTAGAATGTCAGTAGAAGATTCACCAATAATGGGTATTCCAAATCGACCATCATCAATGGTTCCAATCTTCATCCAGCAAACGAAACGCGAGTATCTTCAAGTGGCAATACCTAGACAGAGATTATCATTGGCTTCTAAAGAGAGTATAAACAGAGGAGAAACTTCAAAATCTGAGGAGATAATGGATATCATCAATCCATATTGCGATGACATATCATTCATAATGTCAACGGGTGTGTATATCGTCCAAGTGGAAGTGTATTTATGTTTTATACATTCCTTTATCAAAGCACTTTTCATTTGGGTATGATCTCGAATTGCTGAGTCCATCATGTAGCTATGACCGTTATGAATGTAACGCACCTTGAACATATCTGTTTTCCCAACCTTCAATGACCTAAACCTCCAATAGCACCATTCACCTTTACACTTAAATACATACTCGCGATTGTCCAACTTGTAAACAATGAGCTCAAAATTGTTTTGTACATCATACATTGAAATACTGTCCTTGAGCAAATCCTTACCATGAAAAATATGATTTTTAGCCACAGATTCCATACCTATTTACGAGACAACATCGTGATTTCATCATGTTCGTATTCTTCTAGTGGATGGGTATTGATGCGGACATCATCGAGAGATCTTGACTTACTTTTATTGTTATTGAATTTTATCATTTATGTTTTCTATTTTTATTGTTATTGAGTTTGTAGTAGTGGATTAGCCCAAACTCATTACTAGCTAGGTTTTTGCTATTTATATGATTTTCATATTGTAATTTAGACAGTTGATGAATATGATGAATTGAAAAGTGGCTTGCAGCCCATTTTCCCCCTTCTTCCTCCCCATCCTCTCTTCTTCTTCTTCTTCCTCTGGTTCTTTTCTCCTACTGTTTATTGACTTGAATTTCATTGATCCTACATCAAATTGGTATCAGAGCTAAACCTGGATAATACTTCTTCATCCATTACAAACACACACAACTAATATATACATCACCTGCCACTGCAATCCATCTCCCGTCACATGTACTACCACCATAATTTGAGAAACAACCAATCGAAAAATTGAACAGCCCATATATTCCACATAACCACCACCAACCACAACTCATAGTCCATATCGCTGCAACACAATCGACAAAGGCCTATTTTCGCAAACAATAACCAACACCATCAAACTTCAGCCCATCATCCAGATCTCTGCAACTTTCCAACACCCCAGATTTCTTCAAAATCGATAACCCCACACAACCAAACATACCTCTTTGCACTAGTCCATCACCGCCTCATGAAAAAAAAATGAAAATTCCCTTCTTCTACACCGGCCACGGTCAACCATCGTCAACCACAACCACATGTACATTGAAAACAACCCTCAAATTAATCACCAAAGTCGGAACCTCAACCACAAATCACGCACTCTGCTATCCCTCAACTCATAAAACCCTAACTTACAATCGGCCAAACCTACCTTTATATACCTTCAGCATCCATATGCACTGGATCTTGAACTCGTCGCCCAACAGTGACCCAGGAATTTCACCGACTTCTTCTTTTGCTGCTCGCCGTCGGCTCTCCTGTGTCGAGTCCTCTACGGAAATTGAAGTGGGCCGTGTCTCTTTACTGGGTAATTCTTTTCATTTGGGCCTTGATATTTCATTTTTAATTTGGACCCTGCTTATAAATTTGGGCCTGCTTACGTTGGTAGTTTTGGGCCTCAGTTTTGGGCCTCAATTTTGGGCCTCTGTTTATTTTGATTCGGTATTGGGCCTCAAATTGGGCCTTCATCTTTCTTATCAAGTGTAATTTATTTTAGTTGTTGAGAAAAAAGTGAAAAATAGCAACAAAAAAAAAGAAAAGAAAAGAAAAAAGTGTTTATTGTCAATTGGGTTCAATCTCTAAGTTGTGCATCGGTTTGTGTCTTGTTTGTTTAGTATATCTTCATTTTAGTAATTCGGGTCTCGATTTGGTCCCAACTTTTTATACTGTGTAATTTGCTTTAGTTGAAAAAAAAAGAGCGCAAAAAAAAAATAATAAAGAAAAAAAGAAAAAAAAAAGAAAGAAAGAAAAGAAAGAAGGAAAAAATAGAGTATTTTCTAATATTTTTGTAGGTACACCTCTTTTTAACCCGTTGATTTGCATAGTTACTTCAGCAAATAATACAGAGAGCTACTGTTTCTTTGTCTTTGGAGATCAATTGCTTGGTACTCATTTACTTCGACGAACACCATGGGAGCTACTATTCCTTTATCTTTAGTTTACATTACTGTTTCGTTCTAAATTTGCATCAATTTAATTTCTTTGTGCTTCTATTATCCTAATTTTACACTGGGTTCACGTGATCGAATCACTTGACTTGTTAAATTTCACGATTTTACCTAAAAGTTCACGTGATCGAATCCTTTGACTTGTTACATTCCCATTTTACCCACTTATTTTATGTGATCGGATTTTGAATAGTATATGACCTTTGCTTTGTTATTTTACATGCATCAGCAGTATTAGCTTACCATATTTGGATTTATTTAATCCCAAAATTAAAAATTAAAAAAATAAAAGTAAAAAATGTTCAAATTATTATTTTTCGTTACTTGCACTTATTGTTTATTGATCTCTTCATTGCACGTCATTTAGTTGCTAATACAGTGCATGTATTTGCATAATGATCGTCTTGTCATATATATTTCCAATAACTTGACCATGGACCCATCCCAATTTGATGCCCTCATCAGACATTTGACACAACTTGCCACTAACCAACAACAGTTCCAAACCCAATTAGCAGCTGTCCAAACTAAGATGGCTACTCATGAAGAGAATAGAGATTTAGCTGCCAGGTTATCCACTTTTAAGCAAATCCTTCATTCGACTGATGTTGATAATTCTAAA
>CAIGRH010009537.1:0-13469 GCA_903798295.1 Fraxinus nigra | reverse complement strand
CTCTTGGTCAAAGAATTTGAAAATCTCTTCATGAAACAAGACGAACCCATTGTTGACATGATTACTTGCTTCATAGATATTGTTAATGGGCCCAAAGACTTTGATCATAAATTTACTAATGGTGAGCTTGTGAGTAAAATGTTTAGGTAACTTTCGAAAGATTGGAGCTCATTGAGGATGTTGATATAGAACACCAAAGATGTCAACACTTATCCTTTGGAGGAACTCTATGGAACTTTGATGACACATGAGCTCAATAATGCCGAAACCAATGAGAAGAAGAGGAAGAGCAAGGAAGAATCAAATGAGCCTCATAGGCATCAAATTGCTCTAAAATCGATAATTGATAAAGAAACTACAAGTGAGCATATGAGTGATAAAGAGTTTGATGATCTTGTGCTTCTTGTCAAAAAATGGAGAGGCTTTCGAAATAATCAAAAGTTTCAAAAAAAAGAAGAAAAGAGCGAAGAAAAAAGTAAGAAAATTGTTTGCTACGATTTTGACAAACCCAGTCACAATAGAATTGAGTGTTCAAACAAAAAGAAAATTTCAAGAAAAAGGCACTCTAAGCAACATGAGATGAAAGCGACGATGATGATCGCGATGAAAATGAAAGTCAAAATTACCAACACGTGCTTCATTGCAATCAATGATAAGGTAAATTCTATTGAGAAATTCTCATAGGATGATTTATCTTCCTCATACGATGAGATTCTAGAAGAATTTGAAGAACTCGCCCTTAGTCATTCTATTCTTAAAAAGAAACATAAATTATTAAAAAGCGAAATTGAGAAAATTTTGGAGACTAAAAGGAAAATATTGATTGTGATTCATTGTACAAGGAAAGTTGTTCTTCAAAAGAAAATATTGAAGACTTGACAAAAATTATTTTTAAATTCACTCAAGGGAAGAAGAATTTTGATTTAATGCTCGGTGATCAAAAATGCGTTTTGATAAAGGAGGCATTGGATATAAACCATTTTTGAAACAAAAATCTCTCAAAAATTTATTCATCAAAGCCTCAAATACAATTCCCTCAAAAAATACTTGGCTTTTGCAATTGTCTACAATTGCCTACAATTGTCTAACCGAAAAGAAGCTAAACTTTGAAAACAAGTAGATTCGAGTATCTACTAAAACTAACTACAAAGGGCCCAAACTTGTATGGGTACCAAAAATCAAAATTTGAATTACTATTGTAGGTATCGAAGAAAATGACGAGAAATTGGTTCTTGGATAGCGGGTGTTCAAAGCACATGATTGGAGATAGACCGTTACTATCGAATTTCAAAAAGAATGATGGAGGTCATGTCACATTTGGAGACAATACAAAGGGAAAAATCATCGAAATTCGATTATTCTAAATGTCTCCTTTTTCGTTGAAAATGTACTATTGGTAGATGACCTCAAACATAATTTACTTATTATTAGTCAATTATATGATAAAGGCTATCATATTAAATTCGATTATTCTAAATGTCTCATTAAAGATGTTACATCTAAAGAGATATTGTTTATAGGAAGATGAAACAATGTTTATATTATAAATATCGATTTTAAAAATGATGAAAAATGTTTAATGAGTTTGAAAGTGGATACTTGGCTAATGAGGTTTAGGGTTCAAGCATGAAAAGGAAGAAACACGGCATCGTATTTTCGCTAGGTTCTCCTCCAGTTGGCGCTCGAGAGACATAAACAAAAACACTGTCATTTGCCTGTCATTGAGCTCTCGCTCGATCGATAGTACGTCGCTTGCATGTCGCCAGCTTATCGCTCGAGCGACAATTCGATCCGAAAAACCCTAATTTGCTGTTTTGAAGTATTTTTTCTGACCCATTCAACCTAATTACCATCTCTTATAAATACACAAACCAATGTATGAAATTGATGTGGTTGTTCATTATGTCTCTTCTCTATAACATTTCCATATTATTCTTTGAAGATTCAAAACTTGTTCATGTATTGATACAACCACAGATTAGGGAAAAAACATCTAGTCCATTGAATTCAAAACACCTACTTCCTAAACACCTTTAGGAATGTACTTTCTCAATAGAACTTCAGAGGCTGCTGGAAGTTGAGGGAGGTTGGACTATAAGCGCGTGAAAAGCACAAGAACGGGGAGTTCTTAGAATTCTACTTAGAAGAGACAATTGCAAAAGATTAGGAGCTGGTGGGTTCATCAGATCTTGGAGGTTACATAAATTAGATCGGGAAGTCTGGTGGAGTTGGCTAGGCAGCATCTTACCGTAAATCTGTATTGTCTATAGTGGAGGTAACTGGCTTGGTCTCAATTGGATTTCTCCGTCATCAATATTGGTGTTATTTATTACTTTCTTATTAAAAACTATAGCAATTCAACTTAGGAAAATTGAACTGTTTGTTTAACCATCTAGAAACAATTAAAAGTGACTTGTTGCTTATTAATTGTATAATTTTGCACGTAAGGTCAAACTTAGTTAGTAAACTACGAAAACTCAATGTCACTTCTAGTTCAGCAGAGATGCAAATTCAATAGTATAAAGTAGAAAAAAGTGAGACAATGGTAGAAGAATACCCAATTCAACCATATCTTTTAGTGGACTAGCAATTGCCTAGAGATAAAGAGACGAGACAATGTAAGGAACCTAACATTTTTATTATGAATCTAAGTTTTTTTTTGTATGCTTGTAAAGAAGAATTATCCAATAGAAAACCAAATACATATGATAAGGCTATAAAGAATAAGCAATCAATAGAGTGTATGAAAGCGGTGAAAGAAGAGATGATTTCTCTAGTTAAAAATCAAATGCAAAAATCAGTCTCTAAACCTAAACAAACCAATAGTTGATTTTAAGTAGGTTTTTAAGGTCAAGGGAGTATCACCAAGACTAAGCTTTTAAAATTTAAAGCTAGATTAGTAGATAAGGGGTACGCTCATAAGGAAGAAATAGATTATAATGAAATAATTTCTCCAGTGTTAAGTGCATTATTATTAGAGTTAAGATTGCATTAGTTGGGTACTTTGATTGGGACTTGAACAACTTAATGTGAAAATTATTTTTTTATATGGTGAACTTGATGAAAATATTCTCATGAATTAACACCAAGGTTTCTGAAAATGTTTTTTTTTCTTAAATGGTCCTTGTATGACTTAAAACAATCATCTATACAGTGGTATAAAAGGTATGATTAATCAACTTATTATTAGTTTTCTAATAACTAAGTTCGATCATTGCTTGTACTATCAATAAAATGAAGCTAATAATGATTGTAGTTCTCATTATAGTATATTGATTATATGATTTTCATTGGTTCTTCCAAGACATCGATAAATGAGATAAAACAAAACTAAGTGGAGAGTTTTACATAAGAGACTTAGGAAAAGTAAAGAGAATTCTAGGTATGCAAATAAAAAGAGATATGTCAAATTCATTGATGCATTTACACCGAATTCATTAAGTAGTTCTTTGATTGGTTAACTATTACATTTGTTTATTCTTGCTTGTAGGTAAGGATAAGATGCCAAAGAAGATGGAAAATGAAGTGTATATTTTTTTGCATTAAGGTGGAGGTTTGTTAGCTTTTGTGTTTCCAAACAACCTTGGAGGCGATGTAACGATATTCAGACTTCATTAGTTGAAGAAATTGTTGAGAAATAATGATGAATTTGAGTGATGCCTTTAAACCAACAAAAAATCAACTTAACAAAAATTGGACAGAGTAACGATAAGGATATGAGTGAAAAGCACCGAAGGAAGATAATATCAAAGTAACACCAAAATCAAAATGTATGCAAAGTCAGACAATAGTTGAACTATTTGTCCTTACGTCGAATTTGCCCCGCAACAGTGCCCACGGATGACGGCAACCGACTCCCAAGATACAACAACAATCTTCTTGTGTTAGTAGCACTTCAAGACACAAGAGCAATCAACTGAATATTGGTTTTGTACTCCTTCAAATGAAAATGGAAAAACAGCATTTTATGCATAATTTTGACTAGGAAAAGATGAATTTAATGTAATGCTATGATTGCATATCATTGGGATGAACAAATGGATATCCCATCTAGTTTATAGAGAAGGAAATGTTGTGAGTGAAGTGTCGTGTCCCAAACTCAACAACCTTTGCCAAAGGTTGAAGCTATTGTTGTCGCTAGCCTATTGTCCTTGCATAGCCCGAGCATCAGAAATAGAAACTCTATCGCTCACCTGTAGCTAGCCTGTCGTTCGAACGACAGTCTTTCTGCTCAAGCAACAGAGTTGGACAAATTTCCAAATAGTTTTCTCTCTTTTCTTCAAGCTATAGACCGTAATTTTCCATTTACCCAGAACTGGTTTGGAGATTCCAAATATACCACGACGATCTTCTCGACAAGTAGAACAATTTAGTCTATTTATTTTCATAATTTGACTATTAGATCAAGTCTAAATACTTGTTCGAAGTTAACACCAAAGTCATTTTTTTATGGTTTAATACTTAACCAATTCCAGCAATCCCCCAAATGGATGGAAATTCCACTATATGCAATCCAAAAATGCAAATGCTATGTAAACTCTAACAAATGAGTACAAACGACAAGCTATAGCATCAGGATAGGTGGCTTGTGACTTTGAATCTTCCTTAGTTGAATACAATCGAGTTTACTAAGCTAATTGGTGAACGTGATATCTTGAACCATTCAGTCGTTCGTGTAAATCAAAATAACTGTACCAACATCATAACTCATCTAACCATTTCGATTCTCATGGTTGTGTTCTTTTTTGTCCTAAACAATTCTTGGTTTTATAAGTGCTTTAAGAGTATTTAAGCCTTAAATTCTCGTAGAAGTAGCCCTACTTCACACATACATAGGTAATCTCTTATTGTATTATATCATACATCTCTTGTCTTCTTCCAAGATATAGGAATCATTAAAAGTATACACTTATCCTTATACAATTATTAATCTAGAACTTTAGGTTTGTATGAATGGGAGTAAGTGCTTTACACTGAATTTTTCATAACTTAGTTGTCTCATTGAACCAAGATCTTGGGATCGCTAATCTATAAGGTTGGATTTGCACTATGTTGATTCCATTCGATGGCTTTAGACCCATTCCCTAGAAAAATGATATATTTAATCTCTAGTTAGTCCTTTTCCTCAAAAGACCCGCTGTGTTTTCCTTTGATTTAACATATTTAATTAAGATTATACCATTTGATATCAATTATTTCATAGTATTATGTCTCCAATGAATATGTTGAGATTTATCATTATACACACTATTTTGTTGCCCTTGCAATTGACAATTAATTATCACAATGTATATTAATTGCAGGTTTCGGTTTTTTGCAACATGGAATATTCTTGAGAAAATCACGAAGCCATTCCACTTCTTTCCCGATTTTATCTAAAGCAATAAACTCAAATTCTATCATGAATCGAGCTATACAAATTTGCTTAGATGATTTCCAGGACACAGCTATGCCTCCAATGGTAAACACATAACCACTTGTAGACTTTGAATCCTTTGTGTTAGATATCCAATTTGCATCGATATATCCTTCTAACACTGCAAGATATCTTGAGTAGTGTAATCCATAATTAACCGTGTCTTAAGTATTTTAAAACTCGGATTAATGTTTTCCAATGATCATTACTTGTAAATCTACTCAACTTGTTGACTGCATATGCTATACCATGATGCATGTAGTTGATAATATACATCAAGCTGCCTATAACACGTGAATATTCTAATTGAGATACGGGATCACCATTATTTTTTTTGGCTAAGTGTAAACTTAAGTCTACTAGTGTTTTAATTAGTTTATCGCCACACGCAATAAACGTTTTAGTTATAACCTCAATATAGTGTGATTGAGACAATGACAAACCATCAAATGTTTTAGAGANTTGTAAATCTACTCAACTTGTTGACTGCATATGCTATACCATGATGCATGTAGTTGATAATATACATCAAGCTGCCTATAACACGTGAATATTCTAATTGAGATACGGGATCACCATTATTTTTTTTGGCTAAGTGTAAACTTAAGTCTACTAGTGTTTTAATTAGTTTATCGCCACACGCAATAAACGTTTTAGTTATAACCTCAATATAGTGTGATTGAGACAATGACAAACCATCAAATGTTTTAGAGAATTTAATCCCTAATAGCACGTCAGCTGTTCCCATATCTTATATCTTTCATGTCAAAATATTTTATCAACATTTTCTTGGTTGAGATAATAATATTTGAATTATTTTCCATAATTAACATATTATCAACATATAGACATACGATCACGTATCCATTAGGTGTGGTTTTGATGTAAACACATTTGTTACATTCATTGATTTTGAAACCATTTGACAACATAACTTTGTCAAATTTTTCATGACATTGCTTTGGTATTTGTTTAATCCATACAATGATTTTACAAGCTTACACACCTTATTTTTATTTCCTGGAGAAACAAAACCTTCAAGTTGTTCCATATATATTTTTCTTCTAATTCATCATTCAAAGATGAAGTCTTAACATCCATTTGATATATTTCAAGATTATGTAATGTAGCAATTGCAATCAATAGACGTATAGACGTGATCCTTGTAACAAATGAATAAGTATCGAAGAAATCTAGTCATTCTTTTTGTTTATATCCTTTAACTACTAATCTAGCCTTATACTTGTCTATTGACCCATACGACCTCAATTTCTTTTTGAAAATCCACTTGCAACCTAGAACTTTGTTTCTTGGAGAAAGTTCAACAAATTTCCAAGTATTGTTATTCACGATGGATTCAATTTCATTATTAACTACTTGTTTCCAAAAAGGAGCTTAGAAACATTGCTTAGTTAAACGTTCTTTGATCATTTTCAAGTAGAAATGTTAGAAAACATGGACCAAATGTCTTATGAATCCTTTGCCTTTTACCGCGCCTTGGTTCTTCATCTACTTAATGATTAATATCTTGTTGATAGTTTCCAATTGCAATATCGTAAGTTCGTTTGTGTGAGCTTACTTCTTTTTCTTTATAAGGAAATATATTTTCAAAGAATACAATATTCCTTGATTCAATGATAGTACCTATATGTACATCAAGTATTTTTGGTTTATGAATAAAAAATGGATATGCACTATTATTTTTTACATATCCGATAAAGACAATCAATTATCTTAGGTCCAATCTTTATTTGTTTAGGTTTGGGTATTTGTACCTTTGTCAAATACCCCCACACTTTAAGATATTTGTAGAAAGGTTTCTAACATTTTCAGAACTCAAAAGGTGATTTATTCTACTCTTTTGTGGTATTTTATTAAGGATATGATTTGTTGGAAGTATAACTTCCCTCCACCAGTTTTGAGGGGAGCTTAAATTAATCAACATTGCATTTATCATTTTCTTAAGTGTTCAATTTTTGTGTTCAACAACACCATTATATTGAGATGAGTATGGGGTTTGATGAATAATTATAGTTTCTGAACAAAAATCTTCAAATGGTGCAACATTTTCTCCACATCGATCACTATGAATTGCTTTTATCATTTTTACCAAGTTGATTTTCAACTTCAATTTTATAGTGGTTAAACACTTCCAAAGCTTCATCTTTACTTTTTAAAAAATATAGATAACAATATTTTATACAATCTATGAATTTGATGAAATACTTTTTATCACATTTTGTTTGGACATACTATAAATCACATATCTTGGTGTGAATAACTTTCAAAGGTGTCGTGCTACGTTCGACCAATGAAATGATGCTTTGGCTAACTTAGCCTCTACACAAATTTAGCATTTTTCATTAGTATTAAAATCCATACTTGGTCGTAAACTTAAATTCATTAGTTTGCGTATAGAATTAAATTTTACATGTCCTAATTTATGATGCCATAAATTAGACAACTCAAGAATATAAACAGAAGAAGATAAATTATTCCTTGAGTTATTCGGTACAATGGTAATAGCATTCATCTTGAATAGTCAATCTTTTATATAGCATTTGCCTACATATATATTATTCTTGGTAAGTATAAACTTATCCGATACAAAGACTAATTTAAACTCATTATTACTTAACAAAGAAACCAACAAGAAGTTGTGAATATCCCGCACATGAAGAATATTATTAAGGCTAAGTTCATTGCCCGATGTCATCTTCAAAATAACTTTGCCTTATCCTTAAACCATTGAACTTGAAGAGTTTCCCATGAACAATTTTTCACCATCGGTCGGAGTGTAGTAGGAGAACATTCTTATGTCGGCAAAAATATGACGGGTAACACCCGTATCCACCTACCATTCCATGGGATTTTCAACATTGTTGCATTCTGAAATAACGGCCAACAAATATATATATTTAATACACCATTAGATATTGCCTCAGATTCGGTGATACTCACTTGGACTTGCTTTTTATATTTACGCCAATCAATAGAGTGTGTCCGGCCTTTCCACAATTATAGCAATTACCCTTGAACATCTTTGCATTCTTCTTAGATGGTTCGACAGAATACTTTCTTTTCTTTCTTTTGTTACAAGATTCCACCACATTAACATTAGCTTGTAGTATATGACTTTCAACACATTTATTCGAATTTCGGTTATCTTCTTCAATTCTCAACTGGACAATGAGTTCTTCAATATTCATCTCCTTATGCTTATACTTGAGATATTTTTTTTTTAGATAATTCACTTAGAGACATTTTCGAAGTAAATATCAATGAGTATAACCTGCAATTCTTGAACTTGACTAATGACCGTTTTTGAATCTACCATTTTGTAGTCTACGAATTTCCCACAATGATCTTTTTAGTTCCGGCATTTTCAGTCTTGTATTTCTTTTCCAAGGATTCTCATAGTTCCTTTACATATATCATGGAACTATACATATAACGTGTTGTTGAACCCATTCAAAATGTATTTTTTGCATAAGAAGTTGGAATGTTTACAAACATCCAATGCAATCAATGATACCCTATTATTTTCCCCTTCTTGTACAGCTAGAGCATCTTCTTTTAAGAGTTTTGTCAAGTTTAGGATCGTGAGATAGAATAACATTTTCTACTATCATCTCTTGAAATCAACCCCACTAAACTTCTCCGGTTTATCTCCATGTAGAACAGAATTAGTTTGAACGATGGGAGGGACAACCGCAACCGGAGGAATCACAACAGTAGGAACCAAGTTAGGTAAGATTCCTTCTGAAGTTCCCAAATTCGAAATATCATTTAAAGAAGTATCAATATTGTTAATCATATTCATTTATATTTACAAAAAATAGAAGATAAACTAAAATCAAAATTCGAGAAAGAGTAGAAGAAGTTAAACCGAAGAGAAATCAGTTTAACCGAATACAATTCAAGAATAAAGTTATCACTCAAATGAAATTTCGACTTAAGATTGTTGAACAATAAAGATGGATTTGAGTGATGACTTTAAACAAAAAAAATCAACTTACCAAAAATTGGATAGAGTAACGGTAAGGATACGAGTGAAAAACACTAAAGGAAGATAACATCAAAGTAACACCAAAATCAAAATGTATGCAAAGTCAAGGTAAGAGTTGAACTCTTTGTCCTTAAGTCCAATTTGCCCCCATAACAGTGCCACGAATGATGGCATTTGGCTCCTAAGATACAACAATTATCTTCTTGTGTTAGTAGCACTTGAAAACACAAAAACAATTAGCCGAAGACTGGTTTTGTACTCCTCCAAATGAAAATGGAAAAACAGCTTTTTTATACAGAATTTTTGTTAGGAAAAGATGAATTTAATGTTATTCTATGATTGCATGTCATTGGAATGAACAAATGGATATCTCAAGGGTCTAATTTTATAGAGAAGGAAAATTTGAAAGTGAAGTGTCGTGCCCAAACTCAACAACCTTTGCTAATGGTTGTAGCTATTGATGTCGATAGCATGTCGCCCCTGCGTCGCTTGAGTCATAAACATAAATTTTATCGCTCGCATGTCGCTCGAGCAATAGCCTCTCCACTCGAGCGCTGTTCGAGCAACGAACTTGGACGAATTTTCAAATAGTTTCCTCTCTTTTCTTCAAACTATAGACCGTAATTTCTCATTCATCCATAATTGATTTGGAGATTCCAAATATACCATGACAATCTACTCGACGAGTAGAACAAGTTAATCGATTTATTTTCATAATTTGACTATTGGATCAAAACCGGATATTTGATCAAAATTGACACGAAAGTCACTTTTTCATGGTTTAATATTTAACCAATTCCAACAGAAATTAAAAAGCCTAAACATTTCACACCAAAATTAGCCATTGACTAGACCCAACATATAAAGTGTCATTTAGAGATTAGCACTTAAATAAGTGTTTCTTAATTACAACTTAAGTGTGTGGAGAGATTATGGTCATTTGATCTTGATGCGGTCATCGGTTGTTGGTCCTTCTATATAAAGGAGAACCCTAGCTTTTTTCTAGGGTTGTAATTGGATTAGATATGGACCGGATCTACCTATATCCGAACTGATCCGATAAGAATAATTATTCGATCCGATCCGATCCAATCCAATCCAATCCGATAATCTAACATATATTTGATTGTTAAATCCATATCCATTTTGCTATGTTATCGGATATCCGATCCGAAGTTAAAGAAATTAGGAAAAAAATGATGTTGGAATCAACATTTTTTACTTTTTATTCTAAATTTATTTAATTTCTCATTTATTTATTTTAGTCACAAATAAAATGTCATAAAAATATTTTACCGACTCAATTCTTTATAGCAAATCGGATCATATTGAACTATATACATATTTAATCCATTTAGTTAATGAATTATCATATTCGAATCTTGATCGGGTTATCAGACTAAGACTCTAAATCCATCTCCCATTAATTTCATCGGATTCGAATCAAAATTCAATCCATTGACAGCCCTACTTATTTCTCACTTGACTCTTTCATTTTCTAGGAATGTGCTCCTTATGATCTCTCATTTTTCTCTCTTCTTCTTCCTATCCACTACCTACTACTTATTGTTTGTTCTTCATGGGTATTGCATCTTTCTCTGTGAATATTGCTCTTGTTTCATTCGTGATTCTAGGGTCAATCCTCTTTGTGTTGGAAATCGTGTTTTGAAGTGAGGTTGATGGTATTCTGGTGTGTGAAATATGTGCAAAACTGAGCCCTAGTTCTTGTGGATCCATAATTGATGTCGAAATGATCTTATGTATGGAATTTCTTCTATTTCAAGGTAAAATATGTGGTTGAAAGTGAAAGATCGCGGAAAATATTTTTATGTATTAACTAGATACACGTGCTTGCACCTACGATCCATCATGACTTGGCGAAATGTATAAGATGTTAAAATTAGAAATAGATAAAATGAAGTGAGGTATGTGATTACAAATGTTGTTATGACAAATTCCACCCCTTTCCACGGGTGATAATAAGATGAAACATACGTTTGTCTCTTAAAAAATAATGTTTCTTCCAAAATTAGTAAAGCAATATATTAATTTTGCCAAACAAATTGAAAATTAATTGTACTCTTCAAGACCAAATAATATTGAATACTAAAACTTGAAACTAATTTGATAGTTATTTTGACAAAATTTGGAGAATGAATAAATCAAAAAGATCTATTTATTTGAATTGATTTTGGGATGAAAGAAAATGGGTTCAATTTATATTCAACGTGTCTTTTCAAATCGGTGTACCTTTGTGCGTCAATTAAGGGCGCAATGCTACATTGCCCAAGTTGGATGACAAAAGGGGAGTGTCCAAGTGAGTTGGCACCCCCCTATTGGACCAGCCGCCCCTTCCAATATGGGGGTGCCAACTCATTTGGGCACTCCTCCTTTTGTAAGACTACTTGAGCAAAGTAGCATTATTCGTAAATTAATGTAGATTGTTAGATCACACCATTTTCGATTGGAACACGATTTATTGTGTAGGTTACGCCCTATACAAAAGTTCATAAATATTCATTATACCCCTCTTTGAATATTCACATTTAATCTAAAAAATCACGACTTCAATATACAACTGTTGCATTTGAAAAGAAACGCTTAGTAATGGCACCTAATGGAGACTTTTGTAATTCACAGCCATTAACATCATTAAATCACATCTACTAAAGCCATTAAATCTCAACAATCCTCCATATGAATTGAAGAAATCAACTCAAAACAAAGAAGACGAAGAAGAGCACTATTTGAAAGATAATGTATCGTGATAATTGATAGGTATTTCACTTTGAACCTTTCTTAATATAAACTATCGGGTTCACTCGGATAAACGGTGAACGTAATGTTTTGAGTTGTGAGCCATTATTGCAATCTTATACAATAGATTCCGCTTATTATCTCTAATATCAAATTTGGTTCTCTATTATCTTCATTATTTTGGTCATAAACTCTCTTAGATTCTGCAAGTGCGTTAGAAAATTCGCCAAAAAATGCTCATAATTTTGATCAAGTTAGCGCTTACATAAGTGATATTCTATAAAGAGTGCTCTACGATACTCTACTTGTATTGTTTACAAGATATAGTCATTATTATAACTATATCTTTTCCTTTGTAATCTCCAAAGACAACACTTATTTGCATTATAAAAATGAGAATAAGTTAAAATTTCGAAATGCTTCTCATCGAGTCATTCATGACTAATTTTCCTATTTAACCTAGTCCGTTGAATCTCTAGTCGCCAAATTAGTGTATCAACTTACATGCAACCAATTACATAACCTCATTAAAAGAACTTTGGCACATTTGCCGCTTTGACAATCTCAATGATCTTAACTCCATAAATCTACTTGACATCAACACTGTCAAATTTCTCTCGTCATTTCTATATCTAGTTTAGGTCCATGATGTGCTTCGACCACAACAAAAATAAAATAGCACTATTGCATATCCAATAAAAGTATGACAGGTGGAAAACATTTTGAGGTATGGCTGAAAGTTGCCAAATGTTATTCATTAACAACAACGAGCAATGTCCAGAAAGATGGAGGAAAATTCATAATATATATATATATATATTAGAAAAGCTATCTGACTGAAACGTCACTTTATGATATAGATACACAATGTTTCAATCGACCTGCTTGCCTTCTCCATCGAAGTAAAATTTTATGACAAATCAATCCCTCAAGTGCTTTTACAACTAGTTTAGCCTTGTTCCTCCTCACAATCATAGAAAT
Source organism: Fraxinus nigra (assembly GCA_903798295.1). Lineage (NCBI taxonomy): Eukaryota > Viridiplantae > Streptophyta > Magnoliopsida > Lamiales > Oleaceae > Fraxinus > Fraxinus nigra. The sequence continues at coordinate 306 of CAIGRH010009537.1, read as the reverse complement.
TTTGGTTTGGTAAACATGCTTTCACTCTTTTTGTCTTTAATGCTTCTTCAACTGTTTTAGTTCACGGGGTAAATAAGGTAGGCAGTGAATCTCTGATTCTCTGGCTTGAATATTAAACGATAAATGTAACACTAATACATAATTTAGATAGATGTGATAAATACAAGAAACAAGCACATAACGTCCATATCAATTAGATTTGACCATTGCTTGTGTATGTCAGATTTGACTCATACATGGGTTGCACTTAGCAGAAGAGGCCAGCACTGAGGCATTATTTTGTAATACATTTTCTGCAAGTACACG
>CAIGRH010009532.1:0-10074 GCA_903798295.1 Fraxinus nigra | reverse complement strand
AAAAAAAAAAAAAAAATTGTAAAAAAGAAATTTATTAAGAATTAAATAAATAAACTTAATTACTTTTTCAAAGAAGTAGCATATTATGGTTGTAAAAGATGTAGCTATATTGAATTTTTTTAAAAGACATTGATGTGCGAAATGGTAAAATATAATTTTTATAGTAATTATAAATTTATCAAGAATTATTTCATTTCTTTAAATTTTAAAAATAATACTTCTTTTATTGTTGCGCGAAATAAAATTAATTATTATTTTTATTGGATGAATCCATACAAAGAACATCGAATATCTATAGGACGAATTTCTTTTTGACAAGTGTGAAATGAATGACGAAGTAATACTGGATTGAAAAAAAAAAAACGTGAAATTGTACATTTCTCCATTTTTCTTCCTACAGTGAATTTGAAAAATGATTTAAAACAACATAATAGAATAATAGAGTTTGTTTTACAATGCCAAACAGTGGTCCACCACTTTGCATTAAATCTTTGTTTTTGGATTTGTGTGTAATTCATGAACCATCATTCTCTATCTGACAAAAAAAAAATTAAAAATTTGTCTTGTAATAAGGAGCATGTGAAGGGATAAATAGGTAGGCAAAAGAAAATGAATTGTAATAATTAAGGAAAGTAAACAATATTAATTTTTAAACTTCATTGCTATTATAAAGAAAGTGAGTTCCAACTTCCAAGTAGAATTCTCACCATTTTTTATTTTAATGCCAAAAGTTGGTAGTCTTTTTATTCGAGTTTTCAATGGATTAATTCAAATTTAAAAATGACGTGTCAATAATTAATTAAGTAGACAACAAATTGAACAGTAAAAATTAGATAGCAGATCTAATTTATATTGCATCATTCTTTATTGACACATACTTTCAACGCATCATTCACATATTCTTTCTTTTAAGCAACCACCATAAATCGACGAACATTTTATTCACATCATAAAGTAGAGATCAAATTAATTCAAATTTTTTGACCGAAGTAAAAAAAGGTGAAAAATCATAGTATGTAGAAAGGAAAGTGGACACAAGCAAGGGCAATTGCTTCTTCACAAATTTCCATTCATAATGAAGGTAACGCCGATCAATTACTTCATTTTTATCGTATATTTATTAAGTTTTGACTTTTCTCGATCCCCACCAACAAACAAGCATATATCATAGAAGCATCAATTTTTCCATTCGACGTGTCAACAGCTGCTGCACGTCGTTAGCATACGCCTCAAATGGAGATCGAACTTTTTGTATATCCCATTTTTATGAATTTCTTCTTCTTCTTCTTCTTCTTATTGTTATTTGATTTTTGGTAGTAAATTGTAAAAATAGGCAGGGGTAATTTTGGAATAGAATGCGTACCCGGTCAATACTAGTATGGGCCAGGTGACGTATTTATCTATTCGTACCAAATAGATTACCTAATGTTTTAGCTAATCAATACGTGACAAACCCAAAGGGCACCTGTAGACCCAGATAATAGTTTTGGTAAACGTATCATCGTCCAAAAACGAAACTGAGTAAAATAAGAAAAAGGCAATACGCAGGCTCATACTCACCTAGGCAGATATATACAAGATATAGATATAGAGAGATATAGAGATAGGGATAGGGATAGAGAGAGTAGTTATAGAGAGAGAAGAGAGGAAGGTGAGGAGAGGTGAGGTGGGGTGGGGGGTAGGGGAGAGTGGTGGGGGAACATGGCAATTGAATGATGGAAGGAGTTTCCATGCTAAGGCAATTCATTGGACAATTACAAGGGCTTTTAGAACTCTACGGTTCTCCTCCTTCGGTTCCTTCTAATTACTTCCTTCAGTTTCAACCTCAGCATAATCTCAGGTCTGTAATTTCTGTTCTAGCAGCTTTTATATGTTTATTTAATAAAACGTTACGCGATTTTTTAGAATACTGCTTTCGCGAGAAGGTTGTGCTTGGATTTGGATGTGGAAATGCTAAGTTTTAATAAATTTAGAATAGCTATCGTTTTTGTACTTATCTGAATTTAGGTTTACTATATTGATTGGTAAGGAAAGTTGTAGTTGATTATGATTTTGTTGGGGTAGGGAGTTTAATGTGGATTTCAATCTATTTCTTCGGCAATTTTTTGACTCTTGTTTGCTTTTTTGGTCGAATATAAATCAGGTTAAATTTCTCCTTCATAAATCATAAGGGAAAGAATGTGATTTTTTCCCTTTTCTGGTGTATACCAATTTACAAGGATGAGAAATTTTTTCTGTCTACAAAAGACCAATAGAACACCGGGTTGTTTGGATGATCTTTTCTGGCCTATTTGGTTAGTTTGCAGCTAACAACTTCATGGTTTCTTTGACCATTTTCTTGCCTTATTGGTTAGTGTCTTATTCCATCACTTGTATAATTGGATACCCTAGCAATATGCTTACCTTTTTCTACTTCATATTGTGCACATGTTAATACTCCTAGGCGATTTAATATTGCAGTGGGCATGGCAGATTATCAAGCTTTCTGACTAGCCATGGGACATTCCATTAGTAGACAATTATTTGGTTATGTTGTGGCTACACCACAGAGTGGAGGTTTGGGCATTACAGATTATTTTTGATATTAGGTTCAGGCGGTCATGTACTTGCTACAGTCTACAGCATGTCAGGAAAATACATCCTCTGCTATTTACCTTTCAGAATTATAGTATTTGGAGCACATTAAATTTCAGGATGGAAAATACCGCTATATAACATCCTGGTTACTAAATTCAACTACCGGGCAGAAAATGACAGAAGTAAACTTAATGGATTTCAGGGATTACTAATTATAACTTGAGACTTAAGTCCTAACCGTTCTAGTTTATGTTGGAATGAAATGGTTTTAACGATGAATTTCTTAGCCAACTTTGAGTGACTTTTTAGGTGTGTCCCACGTCTAATCAATGGCATTAATTAGGTGGTAATTAATCCTTGCCACGAGAGCTAAATGGACATTTGTATGGATGGGAACAAGTCTCTAAAGCACCTACGATGAAAAGTTTTTAATTAAGCTTTAACCATTTCTTTACAAGTGGGAGGCAATTCAAACTAGAAATTGAGCTATAAATAGACTAGTTTGTAAAGCGGTTCACTTTTCCAAGGTGTAATTTAAGACATCTCTCCTAGCTACACCTTGTTCTAGCCTTGGCTAGTCACAAGGGTCCCTAGCGCTCATGACCAGGTCAGAAATAACACATCATACGTTGCAAAGGGCTCTGATGCTCGAACTCTTCGAAATGAACGAAGTACCCGTGTCGGACACGATACGATATGGGTATGGAATTTGTGTCGGATCCTCCAAGTTTCAACCGAACACTTCGTCGTTTCTATTTCTCTCTTTTTTTCTTCCCCTTTTCTTCTTCGGTGACAGCGCAAGGTTTTTCCTTCTATCTTTTCTCTTTGCCTTTTCTTCTTTTTTTCGTTCTTTCCTCTCTGTATCGATGGTTTAGTATTTTTTTGTATGAAATGAAAATGAGTTCCATATAATGTAACTTAGTATTCCATTAAGTTTAAATTGTAATTAAGTCCCTCATTTTCTATTTTATATAACATTTAGTAATTAACTTTCTATAATTGATAACTAAACCCCAAGATTCTATTTTATTCGTTTTAACCCTTTAGTCAATACTCATTTTATTCTTTGTGAATGATTGATTTTAATCTATTTAAAATGACATTTTGGGTTAATAAAAAAAGGAAAAATTGCAGCCACGGTACCAAATATTCACATTTTTACAGACTTTGTCCAAACCTTTCATTTGTGCCATCCACGGTACCAAACCTTTAAAAAATTTGCACCCAGAGTCCAAATTGACAGGAACTGTTAGTTTGACTGTCAGTTGATCAATAATTAAGCGTCTGATCAATCGTTGACCAATTTTTAAAGGGTAAATAAGTAACTTTACATTTTTCATATGAAAAAAATTAAAATAAAAGAATTAAATTAAAAAAAACCCCAAGCTACTGTTCATCTTCCCCCACCCTTACCAACACCCCAATTATCGTCTTCTACACCTACGCACCCCCACTGCCACCTCTTCTACACCCACCCCAGTTGTAATTACAACGTAATCTTCATTTGAATGTTAGCTTAAACTCTGGCCAATAATTTCAGCATGTTCTTCTTGATAAGCTCCCCAAAAAATCTGAACTCTTCAATAACCCACCTTAAAACTCTCTCTCTAAATTATTATGGTTTCTCTCTCTGCATTCTATGTTTAGATTGGTTTTATTTTTAAGGAAATGCAAGACCAAGCTACTAGTTCCATTTTAACCAGTTCATTGCCTTCAAATAGCGAGAAATCTTCTAGCTCTGCCCTTCACGTTGAAGTCAAAGAAGGTTCCCGTACTGTTACTCCTCTCGTCCTTGCCTTTTATTAAAAAATTGAATTATTGTTTTTTGTTAACTGTGCTTTAAATTCTTCAGCTAGATGCAAATCATGCCCTGTAATTTCTGGAAAAAGATTGTAACTCTTTTATTAAACGGATAACTAATTGAATAATTCACGAGTGCATTATGTTTAGGGAAAATTGCAGTGGAGGTAGGTGGGTGGATGAACAGTAGCTTGGGGGGTTTTTTTTTTTTAAATTTAATTCTTTTATTTTATTTTTTCTCATATGAAAAATGTAAAATTACATATTTACCCTTTAAAAATTGACCAGACATTTAATTATTGGTTAACTAACGGTCAGATTAATGGTTTCTGTCAATTTGGACTCTAGGCGCGAATTGTTTTAAATGTTTGGTACTGTGGGTGACACAAATAAAAGATTTGGGCAAAGTCTGCAAAAATGTGAAAGGTTTGGTACTGTGGCTACAATTTTTCCTAAAAATATTGAAGTCTGAAAGACGCACTCACGTTCCCGTGTACAAAACTTGGACTATTTTAGCTATATCTCCGTATCCTATATTTTAGAAAATCGATCCGACACTTAGATATATATCGGTACCTGATACCCGTACCTAAGTCCGAGCATCATAAGTAAAGGGCACTTTAGAGGCATACGTTGCACGTCATGGGTGGATACGACCTGGACTGTCAGATCGTGTCCCGATCTAAAAATCTCACCACCTACCAATCCAGATTACTTTGTGCTAAAGGTCGTAGCATTTCAGAAAACACAAGGAAATTCTGTAAGCATCAATGTAGAGGCACAATCTCTCTTAGGGAGTTTTGCAGTTGCATATTTATAATTTCTTCTTTTTCTATTTTTAATAGTCAAGTTGTATTCTGGGAACAATTTAAGGACTAGTTTCAACTCATTCATGCACATGGAAATTTTAATAGTCAAGTTTTGTTCTGGGAACAAGTTAAGGACTAGTGTCAACTCATTCATGCACATGGTATTCTTGTTCTTTGACATATTTCTGAGAACTCACATCTTCGATCTCCTCACCTACCTTTCACATCTACTAAAGTGTCCAATAGATTATAAAATAGCACGACTAATTCTGGATGTTCCTGCAGTAAACAATTTTACTGTTTCTGTTATGGCTACACTGTAAAGTGTGGTGCATGATGGCATAGTACCATTGTTTATTGTCAATCCCAGCAGCTCATGTAGTTGCTAAAGATATTTCAAAGTTAGCTAGTTATTCTGATCTTCCAAGTTTCAGGGAAAACTCACTTTCCCCGTTACTGTATTTGGAGATGGGATTTAATGACCTTTTCTATCTCAAATTAAGCATGGATTAATTTTAACATGCTGGTTTTCTGTTCTTAATTGTAAGAATGCTAAGCGTACACTTTTTTTTATCCATGTTTATTTTCATCAAATCAATTGTTCTTATTGACTTGTTACTTTACTGAAATGAAGTCATTACTATAATATGGAGCCTTCATTAAACACTGTTCCGCACTTGTGCTGAAAACTCACTTCAGATGAAGTTACAAATGTACAACACCAGCCATAGTATCTGACCGTTTGATTTCCCTCAAGTGAACGGGATCGTGATCAAATAATATAGTAGTGTGTAGAGTGTCGAACTCACGAGGACTACGTATTTTATCGAGTTAAAGTTAATAATACCTTTAATTGAATAACAATAATAACTTGTAATAAATCTATGTCTAATTTATCATGTACTAAAAATCAAAGTAAAAGTTTATCAAATTTTTGAGATGCATTGCTAAGATGTAGAATCTCCCTTAATCCGTTTTAGCACAACAATTAAAATGACTCATTGTTATCATGCGAGTTGGTCGAAGTTCCAAATTTATTTAAAAGTTTCTCTTGATAGCAATTAAATCTAATTCTATATGTGACCTTTCTATATCTCTATAAAAGATACCAACATATAAGAAAGCATTAAACGAGTTAGAACATCTAAAAATCATGTGAATCATAGAGGTATATCTCTATCCTCTATCAAACCTCACAATGCTTATTATTACGTGCTAACGATCCTATTATTTCTCTCGATGACAATAAAATCCACAAACAATTCAACTAATGGCCAATTAATTGAAAAGCAAGCTAAACCATAATAAACATCCAAACATTCAAACAAATTAATGTCAAAATAATTAATTAATATTAAAAAATTCAAAATAAGGGTTCATCTATATCTTAGCAATGTAAAAATATAGTCTAGTATAATATCGAAAAACTAATAAAAGTGGAACGACATCACCGGAAATTGACGAAACGTGAACAAATTTGGAATTAATTTTTTGCATCTGTTTTCTGTGTGAATATTTATATCCAAAGCTGCCTCAGCTTCTGCCTCTATTTTTTCTCTATTTGCGTGTATTTCCATTTTCATATCAAACGGTTAAAGTAGAAATTGAATTCATCGGATGTGACATTTTCCATGGAATTTAAACCAATCAAACGGACCCTAAGTTTTAAAATCATTTTTATTGATCAAAGTACGACAATAAGGAAATAATTACTTTTCGGATAGGTGTATTTGATGAATATTATTGAGAAAATAATGTATTTTAAATAATGATATGATGAGAAATATGTGGTTAAAAAGTTAGGAAAAGTTATTGATGTGATGAAAAATATTATTTTATTGAAGAATGTATGGTTGAAAATGAATTTTGAAATAATGTATTTTCAAAGAATGTGTACCAAACGGGGGCTAAGTAACTATTTCCTTAGAAGTACTAAGAAAATAACATATCCAAATATGTTTGAAAACAAAATATTATCTTCTTTTTAGTCTTAGCCAAGTGTACTCTTAATTATTACTGAACTGAAAAATTTGAGACAGTTGTATACATGTCTAAGTTAGGATAGATGACACCTTAGTTTTGAGATTTCTTTTTCCTTTGGCCCTTCAAGTACACCAATTTCTTATAGCTTTTCCAAATGTCACAGAGTATTGGAAGACTACGAAGGGTTGAAGGTTGGAGAGGGAGAGGGACAGATATGGAAATATAGGATAAAAATGAATGTCTATATGTCACTTTATCTGTGATGATTTAGTGCATGTTTAAGTTATCAAAACATGGAGTATATATTTTGTAAAGTATATATTTTGTAAAGTAATTCTATTTAGTAATGTATAGCATCATTTTCAATTTCCCAATTTTTTGAAAGGTCTATTGAAAATCTGGATATTGTTTGGGATATGCTCTCAACAAAATGAAAAAGCTTCAGTTTGTATATATAAGGTTTGGTTCAGGCCTATCCTTGCTGTTTCATGCTTCTGCAGACCGAAAAATTTCACTTTTATATGCCATTCTCTGTCCTATCACTCTCTGAACTTCTGGTGAATAATTAAAATCTATCTTCCCCCTGTTGACAAATTCAGTTTTCTATTTACACTGGATGTTAGTTACACTGACTAGTGAATTTGTGGCTCTCTTGTTTAATCTGCTTGTTGACTAATTTGTTGTCATTATTTACCATTTCTAACAATCTTCAAAAACCATAGTTAATTTTCCTGTTTCTATCATCTTGCATATGGAAACAGTTTGTTTTTAATGGTGTAAACTGGGTATAGTGTCATAATAGACTGTTAGTGTTTAAAACTTCTTCAGACTATTAGATGACTTTGTTACTGTTTTGCATTATGATGTGTTTTTTTAATTAAATTTACAAATCCACCCCATAGCCCCTTTGTTTTGCAATTCTAGAAAATCTGATGAGCCTTTATGGATTGGCAGATGGTGTTTTCTCGATCTTGGAAATAGCCCTGTTGAAGGTAGTTGCTATAATCTCATAATGACTGCTGGTAAGTCTGAAAATCTCAAAATGTTGGAACCCAGCAAACCTCCACCCAGAAAAAAAGCTCGAAAGGAGCGTAATCAGGGAAAGGCGACTACAACTACAAGCTCAACTGAAAGTATGGAACAGCATATCTGGAAAGAATTTCCCGAAGACCTTTTTGAAGCTGTATTAGCAAGAGTTCCGATTGACACTTTTTTCCGCTTTCGTTCTGTTTGCCGAAAGTGGAATTCTTTGCCAACTTCCCAAAGTTTCTCCCAACAATGTGCTCAAGTGAATCGAACCCAAACTTGGTTTTATACTATCACTCATGAACTTATTAATACTGGGGCCATGTATGATCCATCACTGAAAAAATGGCACCACCCAACTATTCCTGCCTTGCCAACAAAATCGATTGTTTTGCCAGTGGCTTCAGCAGGGGGACTCGTCTGTTTTCTTGACATTGGACATAGGAGCTTCTACGTGTGCAACCCTCTTACGAGGTCCTTCAAAGAGTTACCTGCTCGGTCAGTTAAGGTGTGGTTCCGTGTGGCAGTTGGTATGACTCTAAATGGAAAATCTACCAATGAGGGATATAAGATCCTTTGGGTCGGTTGTGATGGGGAGTATGAAGTCTACGACTCCACAAAGAATGCGTGGACACATCCAGGAAACATGCCCTCGAATATCAAGCTTCCACTGGCGCTTAACTTCAGGTCTCATGCAGTATCTATTAACGAAACTCTTTACTTCTTGCGTTCACACCCTGATGGGATTGTGTCCTATAACATGGTCACTGGGGTTTGGAAACAGTTCATTATCCCATCTCCCCCACACTTGAGTGATCATGCATTAGCAGAGTATGGAGGAAAGATCATACTTTTGGGGCTGCTGACCAAGAATGCTGCCACGTGTGTCTGCATATGGGAGCTGCAAAAGATGACGCTTTTGTGGAAGGAGGTTGACAGAATGCCAAATATATGGTGCTTGGAGTTCTACGGAAAGCAGGTTCGGATGACTTGCTTAGGTAATAAAGGTTTATTAATGCTATCCCTGAGATCACGACAGGTGAATCGGTTGGTGACTTATGATTTGTCGAGTCGGGAATGGCTTAAGGTACCCGGTTGCGTGCTGCCGTGTGGAATAAAGAGGCAATGGATTGCGTGTGGCACTGCTTTTCACCCTGGCTTGACTGCTATAGCTTGATTTTGTGGGGGGGAATTTGTGGGATGATAATTCATTCTTTAATGGATTTGATCCCAGATTGGCTTCATTCATTTTGCTGCTACCACCTGCAGCCCATTTTTTTTTTCCTCTTTCTAATGAACTTTACGGATAAATTACGTTTTCATCCTTTATAAACATAATGTACATTTGAACTATTTTAATGCTGTGGTTCAGTTAGCTGGTTTGTGATCAAAACGGGAGCTCTATTCATCAACGCAAATGATGTTTGTATAATTATCTCTGAAGGATTTTTTTATCAGTAATGCTTCCCCCGGTTCATCTTCCATCGTGTCCTATTTTTCCCGGTGAACGTTTTGATTGATTTTTCAAAATTAGAAATTCATTAAGGACGTGTTTGAGCCATATTCTTTTGTCAAAATGTATTTTGAAATAGTGATTTAATGGAGAATGTGATTAAAGAATAAGGAAAATTTTTGAATTTGCGTGTAATATTATTCTATTAAAGAATGTGTGATTGAAGAGAAGATAGAAAAATATATTTTAAAATTAATGAATCAAACTTGCTTTAAGAAAAAATGTAGCATGCTTCATTCATCAAACATATTTGTATATCTACATGTGTAAACGTGTGCCTTGATCAAGGGCGGAGGCAGTTAAGGATAAGTGTAGGCCAAATTTCACTGGTTTTCTTTCTTTTTAGCACAGAAAGAGATACCGTGT
>CAIGRH010009529.1:0-12985 GCA_903798295.1 Fraxinus nigra | reverse complement strand
TATTTCAAAATTTTAACTCTTTAAATTTATAGATACTCTCCAAATAATAGAATATACTCTTTAAAAATAGAGAGCGTCTTGGAAATGCTCTAATACGTTAAATTCAAAATTTCAAAACAATAGCGGTGAAAGAGATTGAAGCCGAAACATAACCACCAAATAATTAACAAAAATCGAAATCAAAAGAGAAATTCTTGCCACGGATTAATACTACAAAATTAACGGAACCTTCCAACTTCACTTTTCAAAGAATTCTGTGTATTTTCTTTTCTAAATCTGCAAATAATCAACAGAATTTTGGAGGTAATAATATCTGAATTTTGATTCAACTAGTTTATATTTTTGTTTAATTATTCAGTAATAGATTACAGATTTCATGATTATTTAGTAAAAAGAAAGTAATCATAAGCTATTTTTTCATAATAACTGCTGATTTGTGAACTTTTTTTAACTAATGAAAAACGTGATATTTTTGTAACTACGAATTTGATATTGTTGAGGCTTTTTTGTTAATATATATATATATATATATGAAGATTCATACTTAGATTAATAATTTTGGGTTAGTATACTTGAAAATTTAGATTTGTATCGATTGGATTGAATTAGTATATAAGAAAATTTAATTTTAGATCAATTAAAAATATGCATACAAGGTGTTTATAAAAAATACAATTATGAATTTGAAAATGGTAATTAGCACATAAAGTTCATATCTTTCACTATTATTTTGGAAAAACGTCCACATCTTTTATTTTTGACATTTTCATTGTTAATTACACATTTAATTGCGCAAAAAATCATTTTCATCAAAATTTTCAATTAAATAAAGGGTATTCTCGTTATTTTTCCTATTTCTTCCCCCATTTGAACCCATTTTCTCCTTTATTTCTCTCCCCAAAAACTAGCCTTTAGTTTCTTAGGATATGAACACCCAAGAAAAGACTGGGGCTGCCGGTAAAGAGAAAAAAGGGAGAATGCAGCGTGCTATTCAATGTCGAAAAATATGTAAGAGCCTTAAAAGGATATGAAAAGGTAATAATGCCTAAGGGATTTTGATTCCATTTGATTTGATAGCAAATTAGTATTTGTTGTGCATTTTTAACTCACGTGCCTTACATGAGGGATTTTGAACCATGTCTGTCAAGTACATTGAATATAACCCCCCTTTGAATGAGGAGGAAAAGAGCACTGAAGATCTCTTGCAACGTGGACAATGTAGCTTGCAAATTGAAATTGATAGATTATAAGCAGGCAAAGACACTGTGTACAAATGTTTGCTTAGTTGAATAGTCGGTTTCTTTTAATTGACTTTTTAAATTATGGATTTCATTTGTTTATTAAGGAAAGTGGGTGAAGGTATTGGAATTCGTGAGTACACATGTGAAGGCACTTTACAGACACATGTGAAGGCACTTTACAGAAGGGCTCAATCATACATGTACATGGTCGATCTAGATTTAGCTGAATTTGATATTTCAGAGAAAGAAATAGAGAGAAAATGGGTTTAAATGGGGAAGAGAGAAAAAATGACGAGAATACTATTCACTTAAAAGGAATATTGGATGAAAATGACTTTTTGTGCAATCAAATGCGTAATTAAGGGTGAAAATATAAAAGAAAATAGAAGACAATGCATGGATGTTTTTCACAATAATAATGAAAGGTAGTGGCGTCATGTACTAATTACCCAATATAAAAATGTGAAAGTTACATACTCTGTCACTAAAAATTAACTTTAAAAATTTGAAAGGTGAATATTTAAGTTTTTAAAGTAAGTATTAACTTGTACGTAAAATTGCTTATAAGTAAAATAATACTTATGAATTAAAAATAATTATACAAAAAATTATAAACTGAAAATTTCACTACAATGGACATATATGTAGTTTTTTTCTTTCAAAAAATTTCAGAATCGGTGGATAATAAATTTTTAAACATGGGTTAAACTGTTTTTAAAAACCGTCACTAAAACCAATCAAAACCGCTCCGCTCATAAATGCTCAAACTGGTACTTTAAAAAATTCACATAACCGCTACCCTAAAACTCCCAAAAGCCCTTATGGAATTTCTAAAAAAATATTCAAATTCATAATATTCATTAGAATTTATAATATTTTAAAATCCATCAAAGTTTTAGTTGAAGACACTCTCATTAGTGTATTTTTTTATTTTTTATTTACAGAAAACAAGAAAGTATTCTAATCGAAGCAAGAAAGCTCAATGAAGATCAAAAGAAGGCATAAAGAGTACATATAATCATGCACACATACAAAAGTATACCAAGATTGCTTTAAAATAAAGTGAAAAGACAATGGTTTTAAGGTTGATAATGAATGAGAAAAGTGAAATGAAAAAGTCAGCACAAACAATTATATGCTTATCAAGAAATAGTTAATCAAGAAAAGATGGGTAACATATATAAGATAAACTATCTAGGGTTTAAAGAAAGCAAACTAAAGTGGTGATCGGAGATTTGACCACCATATGAACATCTAGAAGGCTATGAATTCAACCTCACAAAATTTTTACCGAACTTCACTTAAGGAAATGGGTCCAGGTTTCGGGCATAGCTCAAGTAAATAAAGTTATTAGACAATTGAAATTGGATTGGGCCAAACCCATTTCATCATTATAACCTCGAACAGTTGGCATCACATTTCAACAAGTAGTAATTACATAAAATCAGGTGTTTAAAGATTGGTTTTTAAAAATCAAGTCCAAAGTTTATTTATTCAAAAATCAAGTATTTTATTTTACATAACAAACCTTAAATCTATTCAAACCCTAAACTAATTCATTTCTCTCCACTCTCTCACCATTTCTCTCTGTCGCCTTCACCGCCTGTCGCCTCCATCGCCACCATCAATCTCTCCACCCAAACATCGGCAGTGAACGTGCTCTTGTTTGTCTAGTACTCTTGAGCTTTGCACACAAAACCAGTACATGATTGAAATGCTGGTGGTATTTCTCATTGTTTATTAGTAACAATAGCATCTAGCACACTCCTTTTGAAGTATTAGTAGCAGGAAGATAGAGTTTGAGGAAGAGAGAAGTAAAAAGATAAAAAAAAATATTCTTTGGAATTTGGGCTTTGCTTCATCTTTTGAGGTCTGCAACAAGGCCATGCTTGTTCCTCCAATCATGTGAAAAAGAAAATACTTTTTTATACATAAAATTACTTTGAAGGAGATTAAAAAGAATTTTTTTTTTGGGGCAGCCTTCCCTCTGTGTACATTATTTCAGTCACACAAAACAAAATGCTGTAATCATAGAAGTACATTGATTTGAGAGAACCCTATTCTTCGTGTTGCACAAAAACATGTCTTGAAAAGTGATGACATATATTTTCTTGGGGGGTATTGTTTTCTTTTAGCAGTCAGATGGAAAAGTGGGAGAAGCAAGAAAAAGCGCACTTTTTTCCCCTAAACTAATCGATTTGTGACCAAGTATTGGTAGTGGATTGGGATCGGAGGACGGGTGTTTGGGTGTATGTGATCAACTATTTGGTTCACCGTGATTAACTAGTAAACCGTGACCTTAAAATTTGGTAATCTGTGATTAAACATATAATTCGTGACCAACCATTTTGTTATTTGTGACCTAAAAATTATATAATCTGTGATCGTGAAAAAATATGTGACCAACTAATTTGTAAATTTGTGATCGTGTAAGCTATAAGTTTTGATATGTGACCAACTAGTTTTGAAATATGTAACCAACGAATTAATTGTGACTTAAAAGATTTTTGAATTGTGACCGTAAAATAATCCGTGATGTATAAAAATTATTATTTGTGACTGAAAAATAATATGTGACTAACTAAATTGTGAATTTGTGACCATATTGTATAAATTGTCACAATCAGAGCAATCGTCGGGACGGTTGCCTGAATAGTTGTTGGAACGATCGCCGGAGAAGAGTGGTGATCGGAATAGTCACTGGAACAGTAGGAGTGGTGAATGTTGGGTGAGTTAATTATATTATATTAGAATTAAATATTTAATAATTTATTAATAAAATTATTTTTAATTAANAAAATTATTATTTGTGACTGAAAAATAATATGTGACTAACTAAATTGTGAATTTGTGACCATATTGTATAAATTGTCACAATCAGAGCAATCGTCGGGACGGTTGCCTGAATAGTTGTTGGAACGATCGCCGGAGAAGAGTGGTGATCGGAATAGTCACTGGAACAGTAGGAGTGGTGAATGTTGGGTGAGTTAATTATATTATATTAGAATTAAATATTTAATAATTTATTAATAAAATTATTTTTAATTAATAAATAAATACCTGAATTTTGCATTTTGAAACTTGACACCTGAAAATTGAATTGTGTCAAAATTAACACACAACTTTTGAATTTTTTCTTTCCAACAATGGGCATCATTTCCTCAATTGACGGGACAGCAAGACCTAACCATTGGTTCACCATTAATGTGAAATGAAAACGTGGTAGTGAAGATACATTCCTTAATCAACGACATTATCTCTCCTAGAAGCCCACTCATTGCAGCGTGTATAAAATGAAATCACACGACTCGACATTAGGCTTTACTCATATCCAGCTTTAACAACTCGACAGTAGGCTTCGTTCATATCCAGCTTTAACACCATATATCCTAATTTTCCATCGGTTAGGTGATTACAAGAATGAATAATCTCAAGCACTGCTGTAATGATATCTATGAATATGATTAGTCGACCATGGACGAATGAAATTTGAAAAGGAGATAATATATTTGGTAGAACTTGTTTTATTTGATTTGCCATTGTCTTAGCAATCACCTTATAAATAACATTTCATGGACTAATCAGTGGAAAAAAATTTAGATCTTTTTATTTTAGGAATGGAACCACAAAGACACTTTTATAGTAAATGATTACATTGTAAAAAATAAGTAATTGAGAAAAACTCTCGTTGAAATTGAGAAATTATTAATTGCAAAAACCTATTATATTGCTAAGTTCTTTAACCAATTGCACGAGTTCAAACAAGAAAACAGTTGTACGATCAATGTTTACTTTAGAATTAGCAAGCTTAAAGGCATGTTTTCTACACATAAAAAATAAGTGATGGGTTGTGATGCCAAATTGATCCAATCCATTAGGGAGATGATGAAACTTGGGCTTGACCCAAACTGCTGCTTTGTCATTGCCTGATAACTGCTGCTTTGTCATTGCCTGATAACACAAAATGAAGTAGCCTATAACCCTAGCCCAGAATAAGGAGACAAGTGTGCTGCTCTGGACCATTGATGACTTACTGATATCAACGGTGATGGGAATGAATATAAAAGGGTCTTGAGTGGTTTCCCTTGGTGTTATTTTCATTCGTGTCTTGTNTCCAATCCATTATTGAGATGATGAAACATGTTCTTGACCCAAACTGCTGCTTTGTCATTGCCTGATAAATGCTGCTTTGTCATTGCCTGATAACACAAAATGAAGTAGCCTATAACCCTAGCCCAGAATAAGGAGACAAGTGTGCTGCTCTGGACCATTGATGACTTACTGATATCAACGGTGATGGGAATGAATATAAAAGGGTCTTGAGTGGTTTCCCTTGGTGTTATTTTCATTCGTGTCTTGTGTAGAACTCTCTAGATTCTCTATGACTCTCTCTGGTTCCTTTTCGTCTTCACCGTGTTATCTCAAAACATCTGGTTTTGGGATGATTCTTTGTGTATATTGAGTCTAAGTGATTCTTAGAGTGAAGGAAATGATTGATATAAGTATGGTATCATTTTGGTCCATCGAAGTAGCTGCGATTCATTCTTTGAGGGTTAGGGTTAGGGTTAGGGTTTGAGGTTTTTCTTTTGTACAAAAGGGTACAATGATTCTAAATCGAAAATGATTGATACTTTGATGCTAGTGAATGTTTTGAGTCTAATCTAAATGAAAAATCAGTGTATTCTTGTTGGTTCTTCGATTTTTTTTGGTGTAAAAGTGGCATCAGAGTCTTTTTTGTCTGTTTCTATTCCTTTGATCTTGATCTGTTTATGAAAAGTTAAATTTCACAACTAGATCTGATAAGATCTAATTGTTGGGAAAACCCTAGATCCTTTCATTGGCGGATCTTATATTTTAGTGGTCAATCCTTGGTGGAATTTGATCTGATACTCTTTGAAGTGACCTGAAATCCTATAGGTTTTATGTTATTTCTTACCATTGGTTGATAAGTATGCAAGTTTGGAACTATGGTTCGCGTATTCTTCTTCCCTAAACCTTAATCATTTGAACACTTACTTTTCTCTTACTTGTGTTGAGTTGACATCTGACATATATATACTTTGTTGTTTCTCGATCTTCTCATTTTGTGTGTTTGAATTGAGCCTTGACCTGATACTTGAACCTCAAGAAATTCTGGTGAGTTTGAACACATAGAACTTGTAGATTCCTTATCTGTTATCATTGTGCTATTACATTAATTACTGTGTTATTTTCATTTTCCTTTGGATTTAGCTGATATTAATATTTTTTGTAACTCTGTGTGATTGTCAAATTTTATTAAGTATAAGTGGTTTTCTATTGAATACTGAACTTTAAAAATTGTATTGTGTTATTTAAAAACTCTAAATGTCAACTACCACATTTGAACTTGGAGGTTTTTATTGGAAAATGGGATTTCTCCATTTGACAGCAAATATGTCAGGAGTCCTTGTTCAACAGAAAGTTTCAAATGCAATAATTGGTGAATTCCCTGAAACTATGACTGCTGATCAAAAAACTGAATTTGATGAACTACCTCTATTATTCTTCATTTTTTTGATCAAGTATTAAGACAGTAGGGAAGCTTGATAATGCTAAGGTTTTGTGGGACAAATTAGAAGAACTTTACTTAGTTAAATCCTTGCCTAACAACTTGTTCATTCTATAAAGGTTACTTAGTTTCAAGATTGACATGTCTAGAGACTTAGATGATAATCTTGGTACCTTTAATAAGTTGGTACAAAATGTTACCAATGCCGGGGACAAGGTATATGAGGAATACAAGACTGTTATCCTTCCATACCTGAGGCATATAAAGATGTCAAAACTACCATCAAATATGAATTAAATTCTTTGAAAAGCAAAGAATTGGAACTTAAATCTAAAAGGCATGGGAAAGAGTCTGAGAGTTTATTGTGAGAGGTAGATCACTTACTAGGCAATGGAATAATTAGGGTAGTCATCAAGAAAGTAATAATTCTAAGAAGAAAGAGAAAGGAAAGTATAGGTTAAAGTCTAGAACTGGGAATATGAAATGTTATAGGTGTAGGAAGACGTGACACTTTATAAAAAGATTATTATAAGAAAAAGAGTGAACATGGAGAGACTAAGATAGGTGAGGGAAATGTAGTTAAACCATTAGATGTTGGGACTGTAGATGTCTATGTTGTGACATAGTCCACATTTGATTTGAATACTGCAAATTATGTAGATAACAATGATCAAATTCAAGAATGGATTCTGGAGTCTGATTGTACTTTTTACGTGACCTCTAGAAGACCTTAGTTAGAAGACTATAAAGATCTAGATGGGGAGAGGTTGTGATGGGCAATAATGCAGCCTGTAGAGTTAGAGGAATTGGTATTGTGACTTTGAAGTTTGAAAATTGATACAAATTTAATCTAGAAAGGGTAAGACATGTCCTTAATTTGAATAGAACTTCATTTCAAGGGGTAATCTAGTTGAAATAAGCCTACAAAGCAGGATTGGAAATGGATATATTAAAGTGATCAAGGGTTCACTTGTCATTTTCAAAGGTACCAAGACAAATGGTATATATGTCACTAGAGCTAGTGTTGTTCTAAGTTACACTGCTAAGCCTTCTAGTGCTAAAATTGATGCTACTCTAAAATGGCATAAAAATTTGGCACATGTCAGTGATTAAGGCTTGCACATTTTAAATAAGAAATGGGCTTTTGGTAAAGACGTCATTTCTAAAGTTCTTTTTTGTGAGTACTGCACTTTAGGTAAACAACATAGGCTTCATTTCAAAACTGGAAGTGATAAAACTTCATCTGTTCTTGAATACATACATTCTAGTCTGTGGGGTCCATCATCTGCCATCACTTAAGGTGGAAATAGATATTTTCTATCATTGATTGATGATTTTTCAAGAAAATTTTTCAAGAAAAAATTGGACTTTTCTTTTGAAACAAAAATCTAACACCTTTGAAAAGTTTAAACCTTGGAAAACTTTAATTGAAAATCAAGTTGGTAGAAAGATCAAAATTTTAAGAATAGACAATGGTATAGAAGTTTATAATGCTGAATTTGATCAATTTTGTAAAGATGATGGAATCCTTAGATATAAACTTGTCTTTATACCCCTTAGTAAAATGGTGTTGTTGAGATGATGAATATGATCATTTTAGACAAGGTAAGATGCATGATGATCAGTTCATGTGTTCCAAAAATATTGTGGGGGTGAGGGTGTTATGCCAGATGTATATATTGTGAATAGAACTCCTACTAGTTTCTTAGATGGGAAAATCCCTGAGGTATGGTTAGGTAAACTGACTTACTATAACCATTTGAAAACTTTTGACTGTGCTGCCTACTCTCATCATAATATAGGCAAATGGAACCTAGATCCCAGAAATATGTATTTATGGGATATTCTGATGGGGTGAAAAGGTTAGAGAGGATAAAGGGTTTAAGATGATAACCACAGAAATGTGACATTTTGATGAGAATGATGCCTTGTGTAGGTGATAAAACCCTTGGTCATCTTCCTGTAAGTGAAAAAGAGGATAGGACCAAGCTGCAAGTAGAGCTTAGGTCCTCCCAGAACTCATTTATGAGGATCGGGCTGGAAATTAAATTGAGAATGATTATGATTCTGATGAGGTTAGTGAAGGCATTGTTTAAGAGGATGCTGGTGATGAGGAGAACCCCATTATTAGTTAGCCAGGGATAGGACTAGGAGAGAAATAAGAGAACCTACTAGGATGAGGGATTACTTATGCCTAGCTTTCCTATCATATCAAGATTTGGCTTTTAAAGAGCCCAAATCTCGTGAAGAGGCTATAAGTTGCCAACTTTCTAAAGAGTGGTAGTCTATTATGGAAGAGGAGATGAAGTCTCTCTTGAAATATAATACTCGGAGACTAGTTTCAAAACTTGAAAATAAGTCCTTAGTTGATTGCAAGTGGATTTATACTATCAAAGAGGATAATTCTTCAAGTTAACCTCTCAGATTTAAAGTTAGAATAGTTGCAAAAGGTTTACTAAAAAAATCTGGCATTGATTACAATGAAATTTTCTCACATGTTAATTATACTATAATCAACGTCATGCTTGCTTTGGTTGCTCAATATGACTTAGAATCTGAACAAATGGATGTTAAAATTGTCTTCTTACATGGTAATTTAGATAAGACTATCTATATGAGTCAACCACAGGAATTCATTGATAATAAAAGGCCTAAACATGTTTGTTTTTTGAAAATATCATTATACGGGCTAAAACAATCACCTAGACAATAGTACAAGAGATTTGATAATTTTGTGTCATCTATTGGCTTTATGAGAAGTTCTTTTGATCATTGTCTTTACTTTAAAAAGAATGATAGTAAATTTGTGATTTTTTTTAGCTTTTGTATGTGAATGATATGCTATTAATATGACAAAATATAAGTGATTAATGACATTAAAGGATCTTTAAGTGCTAAATTTGAAATGAAAGACTTAGGTCATACTAAAAGAATTTTAGGCATGGCTATTAAGATAATAGTCTCAATAAACTCTTATCTTAACCCAATTTGACTATGTGAAAAAGGTGTTGTCTAAATTTGCTATGCATGAATCTAAATATGTTATTTTGCTTCTTGCATGTCATTTGAAACTACATAAAGATCAATGCCCTCATGATGAGTCTGACATTAAATATATGCAAAAAGTTCCATATGCAAATGCTGCAGGGTTGGTTATGTATACGACGGTGTGTACTAGAGTTGATCTTGCCCATGCTATAAGTACTTTGAGAAAGCTTATGGCCGATCATGGCCCATAGCATTGTATTGTTTTAATGTGGTTATTAAGGTACTTAAAATGATCTTCTGACTTAGATTTGTGTTTTAAATCCTGTAAAGATGAAGTTATTTTAAAAAGGGTATGTAGATTATGACTATACTAGTGATAAGGATAATACAACTTATATGTTTATTTTGTATGATATTTGTATAAGTTGGAAATCACAACTACAGACTATTGTTGCCTTATCTACTACAGAAGTAGAATATGTAGATGTTATTGAAGTCATTAAAGAATCTTTATGGCTTAAATGTTTGTTGTATGAGTTAAATGAACTTGCTAATCCTGTTGTAGTTTATTTTGATAGTCAAAGTGATATTCATTTATGCATAAACCCTATTTTTCATGAATGAACTAAATATATAGATGTTAGAATGAACTTCATTAGAGATATAATTCTAATGAAATCTATATTACTTGAGCAAATCTATACCCAATTCAATCATACTGACATGTGGACTAAGGTACTTCTTCTTAACAAGTTTAGATCCTACCTACAAATGTTAAGAATTGATACTGGGTAATTTGTGTGATTTTGCAAGTACAGATAACCTGATCTGGTGATCACTATGAAACCGTGATTATCTTCTGATACTTAGTGTTCTGAAGTGGTTTTTTGATCATCAACATTCAGGTGGATATGTGCTGGGTTATGATGCCAAATTGATTCAGTCCATTAGGGTAATGATGAAACTTGGGCTTGACCCAAATTGCTGCTTTGTCATTGCCTGGTAACACAAAATGAAGTATCCTATAACCCTAGCCCAAAATAAGGAGACTCGTGTGCTGCTCTGGAGCATTGATCACTTACTGTTATCAATGTTGATGTGAATGAATATAAAAGGGTCTTGACAGGTTGCCCTAGGTGTTAATCTCATTAATGTCTTGTGTAGAACTTTCTGGATTCTCTCCGAGTCTCTTTGGTTTCTTTTCGTCTTCATCGTGTTATCTCAAAATGTCTGGTTTTGGGGTGTTTTTTTTTTGTGAATATTGAGTCTAAGTGATTCTTATAGTGAAGGAAATGGTTGATATTTGTGTGGTATCATTTTGGTCCATCGAAGTAGCTACGATTCATTCTTTGAAGGTTAGGGTTGAAGTTTTTCTTTTGTATAAAAGGGTACACTGATTTTGAGTTTAAAACGATTGATGCTTTGATGCTAGTCAATGATTTGAGTCTGTAAATCTAAAGGAAAAATCAGTGTATTCTTGTTGGTTATTCAATTTCTTGGTGTAACAATAAGTATTAATTTAAATAAATTTTTATTGTGAACACCTTTATAATTTACTATTAAGTAGAAAGTTGCTTTTTTCTAAGTTTCAAAATAAATAATTTTTCTATCCATTAAAGTTAAAAATAAATTATTTTAATATCGCACTATCCACCGACATGTGACGACCAAAGGGTGAACGTGAACAAGTCATTCAATTTTAACATATAAGTAGAAATAGTTTAGTAAATTGAAAAAAAAAAAAAATTGACTCCACATCATCTCTCTAAAGTTCCTCGCTCTGGTACTTAAAAAATTTCGAGTAATTATCTTTAATCGATGACAAACTTTTTCTTTTCATAGAAAGAATATAACAAAACTTTGCTTCTACGTGACCAACTTCATTTGAGAAGAAAAACAAGTAAAAATGTTGGTGACGTGGGCTAAATATATGTGCAGGTAAAAGAGTTGTTGTAAATCGAACAAACAAACAGTAAAATTTAATCCGTAGGAGTGTGATTAAACACTATAGTATAGTTATAGGGAATGTAGTATGAAAACTACAAATGAAATCAAAATCAAGATGGAAGAAGAAAAAGAAGAACAATTCGAGGCAAGTGATTTTCACTCTTTCCTTAAGACAAAATTACCCTGCAATGGTGCTCACGGTTCACGGCACTTGTCTCTTAAGATACAACAGATTCAACTTGTGGTGGAAGCGCTTTAAATCACAAGTTACAGCGAGCTTTCGACGGAGTTTCTCTCTACAAAGGAAAAAACGGTTTTTGATAAATTTGAAAGTGATTTGTAAGAGGTTTAATGCAATGCTCAATGCAAATATGGTATGAGATGTAAAAATGACGTCTAAAGGATCCTATATATAGAGGATAATAGATTGTGAATGAAATGATGTGCCCTAAGCTCAGCAACACTTGCCAAAGGTTGTACCATTCACTTGTCGCTAGTCTGTTACCATCGCCTCGATCGAGCGATAAAAATAGAGACTTTTTTGCTAGCTTATCGCTAGCGTGTTGCTCGAGCGAAAATCCAGCCATAAGCTAGCAACAGTCTTAGTCATTTTTTCAGACAACTTCCTCTATTTTTCATTGCAACTTTGGACCGTAATTTCTCATTCATCCGAAATTGGTTTTGAGATTTCAAATATACCACGACGATCTACTCGACGAGTAGAATAAATTGGTCTATTTACTTTTGTAATTCGACCATCAGATCAAGTTCGAATATTTGGCCGAAGTTGACATGAAAATCATTTTTCTTTTCAAGTTTTTGGTTTTTACACAATTAAATTTTCAATCTTCTAAACCAATTTTCAACAATCCCCCACATGAATGGAAATTCGAACATGCATATGAAATGCGAAATTATGATGCATTGTAGAGAGAGCGGAAAAATATTACATCAGGTAAAGTAGCTTCCGGCTTTGAACCTCCCTTAGTGAAATACTATCAAACTTAATTGTCTAATTGGTGAACGTAATGTCTTGAACCATTCAGCCATTAGTGTAGGCAAAGATAACAACACTCACACAAATATCTTCCCTAATCCATTCATAGTTATCACAACTTGGTTCATTTTGACCCAGGACCACCCTGGGGTTTCTAAGTGTTTAGAGAATTGTAGCCCTGAGCAATTCTCTCTGAAGCAGCCTCACTTCATACTTATATAGGTGACCTCCTATTAAGAGTATTATGCCCTACTCCATTTGACTTAATCAAGATATAGGAAT
>CAIGRH010009526.1:0-11308 GCA_903798295.1 Fraxinus nigra | reverse complement strand
TTAGTTCACATAAAAATATAGTGTATTCTTGTTTAAAAGAAATTTGCACTTGTGGTGGTCAAGCTTCTATATCTACGTGGTTTGGTCCTTTAAGTTTGAATTAAAATCATGACAGTCCTTCAGTGACCGTTTGTGAAACAAATTAAAACTTCAATGGCCATTTGTGAAAGCGAATGAAACTTCAGTGACCGTTTCTGCAAATTTTAAATGTTAGTGACAATTTTGTAATTTTTAGGTAAGTTTAGTGACCGTTTGTGAAATTAACCCACCAAAGTGAGAAGTGTCCGGACTAATTTTAAGTTAACTTTTTTATTGAATTTTAATGGAAAGTTTACTCGGAGGATTTTTGATTCCTGTGAAGTGTTCTTCAAGGGGTTTTCGTCCGTGGTCATATTTTGTATTACTTATTTAATTACTACTTTGATCTAAATTTTTGAGGTTGTTTAAATATAGGAATTAATTGGATTACTTACCTTAATCATCTAGAACCAATTAATAAGTGACCTCTTGCTTTTAATTGGTTTAGTTCCGCATCTAGGTCTAAACAACGAAAATTTCCTACAAGTAGTATTAGTGCAGTACATTGTTAGGAAATAAAATTTCAATTAGTATCAGAGAAAAATTTCAATCCCTGACCCTATTTGTCTTGGTCAATCATTGTCTGTTCCTCCTTATTTTGATTGTAGTAATTATGACTACTGGAGGTTTAGAATTAGAGCCTTTTCTCTATGGATGAACGGGTTTGGATTAGTGTATAAAAAATGTTGGACTACCCCTACTACACCTATTGCAGGTGTAGTTACCCCTACCGAGGTTTCCACTTGGTTTAAAAATGATTTAGATGAGTGTAATTAGAATAGTAGAAACATGTTTTTATGGTTATTTCGTCCTAAGGAGTTTAAAAGAGTGTCCATGTGTGAGAATTCGAATGAGGCTTGGAATATATTAGAAATCAAACATGAGGGAACCAAAATTGTTACAAACTCTAATCCTACATGTTGAGTACTAAATTCCAGGAAATTAGGATGTTTGATGATTTGTATGCTAATTTGAGCCCTTGTTTGATCTACATTATTTTAAAAATATATTTTTCTCTATCTTCCTTTCAACTACTCATTCTTCAATAAAATAATATTACACACAAATTCAAAAAATTTCCTTATTTCTTAATCACATTATCTATCAATGTTTTATTCCAAAATGCATTCTTCCAATAAAATGGAGCTCAGACAAGCTCTGAATGATATATTGTCAACTCTAGTTTTAACATAGGTGAAAGCATCCTGGAGGCTAAGATTGTGAGAAAAGTTACGAGATCACCACTTGAAAAATTTAGACCTAAGGTAGTAGCTATTGAACAAAGCAAGAATTTAGATGCAATTAAAATACAAGAACTTGTAGAATCTCGTCAAACATATGAACTTAGCCTACCTCACTCTAAGAAAGATAATCCATTTGCCCACAAATCTATTAGGGAAGAAGACGATGACACTACTGACAATGACTTTCTTAAGGATAGGAAAATAGCTTATTTTGTTAAGTCTTTTAAGAAAGCCTATAGGAATAAGAAGAAACCTCAAGATAAATACAAGTGTGAGTCTAGTAAATCTAAGAAAGATAATCAAGAGAAGAAAGATACTAGAGATGCTTAGAAGAGGTCTATGAGCTATCATGAGTGCCGGGGCATTGTATTATTAAATCTGAGTATCCAAGTTATGAGAAAACCTAGGTAAGTCTATAAATGCTACTCTCACTGATGGCAAGTCTAACTCTTATACTCAAACTGACAACTCCAGTCTTGATAAGGGAAGAAATTATATGGCATTCACTTCCATAGTTAAGAGTGACGCGGACGTAAAATAAAGCGAGTGTTCAGAGGAAGATTATGAGGATGATGGGGATATTCATGAGGCTTATGACCAATTGTTTGAGGAATACCTTAAGATTAAAAAGGTGAATCACATGCATTTAAAAAATCGCATAATCTTGAGTTACAAAATGAGAGTAAAAAATGGTCAAACTTGAGGAGTCTAGTAGATCAACTGAGTTAAGGGGTGGAGAAAAAGTCCTTAAAAGTTAAGGTTAAGACTTTTACTAGTGACCTTGAGAAATCTAGTAGCCACCTTCAATCGTTTACACCTAAGAAGATTGGCAATTTGGTAGGATTGAATAAACATAATATCCATGTTGCTTCATCTTCTAAAACTAAGTTGGCTCCTGCCAGATTAAGTCTAAACCTCAACCTAAAGTTGGTCCGAGGTTCATTCCTACATGTCATACTTGGGGTGTTTTGGGTCACATTAGACCTAAGTGCAACAAACAAGATCTAAATACTCATGTTAGATTCATAACTAATCAAGTGAGTCACTCAATTGAACTGATGACTCAGTTATCTAAGATTACACATTTATATAAAAAAGTTTGGGTAAAAAAGAGTGAACTCACAAGTCAAAGTGATGTTAATTGCAGTATTACTCTCGTTGCTTTTCATAATATAAGAGCACTTGTTTGCCTCGTTGAGTAGGTTGTTAGGTACATGCGTTTGCTTTATTCATGATCTTTACATATTCATGCATGCACTCTAAACTTTTTCCTTGTTTTATTTCGTTTGCATTTTGGTTATTATTATGAAAAAGAAAGATGAGAGAATATGAAAAGAAAAGAAGAAGGAAAAAGGTTTTTGAAGTCTAACAGATGCTAAATATGAGCTTTTCTAATTAAAATAGGTCCCAGTAGCAATGGGTTTGCCTTCATAATTTGAAAAATATACTCATTCACCAATGATTCTTTGCATGTCCTTTCTCATTGATTTTAGACTTTGAGACTTGCTTACATGATTTTAATGGCACTTTTAACATGTGAATAGCTTATACAATTTACTCCATTTAGATTTAAAATGAGTTAAGTGAAAAAATTTATTGTTTATGAATTATATATGTATTAGTAAGAAAATACTATGTTTATGATGTTATATTTAAAAAATCCATGAAAATTAGTTGTCTTTTTATTTTATTCTCTCATCACGTCTTTTGCAAAATTTTGAATATCAGCATGTGCATATTGTTTTTAACTCGTCACTCTCGGTGACATTCATGTTTATATTACTATTTTTCCTTAGTTATTCGAGACAAGAGGGAGAGATTAGTATTTATTTCAAAGACTTTCAGTATATAAGTTAGGGGGAGAGATTTGATTTGATTTGATTATTACCTATGAGTTAGGGAGAGAAGTTGAGTAATAATATGAATTTTTGATCTAGCAATTTTTACATACTGAAATTATGTTTAACTTGGTGTTTCGTTTAATACCGATATCATGTTTGAGTTGCTAGTTCTACTTTATTACTTGTCAGTTTCCTTTTGTTTTCACGTGATATTGTTGTTTACATATGTTTCAAGAAACATGTTGACAAGATGCTGAAGTAACATTTTGGACATTAAGTCATTGAGTAGATTTTTGTTTTTACTTTGACTTTGAAATAAATGATTTTATCAAAAAATGCCAAAGGGAGAGACTCTTAGGTCCAAATTATATAATTAGCAATTTCCAAATTTGTAGGCAATTTCCTTAATCGTAATCATGTTTTAGTTTAATTATATTGGGAGTTAATGGAGTTATTATCAAAGTCAAAATAGTAGTTATTGAGTCTTTAATATAGTAAAAATAGTTTGGGGTTGATAGAGCCCAAAAAGAAGCCAAAGAAGTACAATTAGAAGATCAAGATTCAGACTTAAAAAATAGAGCAAGAAATTGACTCAACGCCATCCGCATCGTGCCCACTTGGCGCTTGAGCGCTAAAGAGAAAATTGATGCAGAATGTTAGCACTATTTAGCTACAGTTGCCCGCTCGAACTACGGGCTGCCGCACGCTTGGCGCGTAAGTAGTGCTCAAGTGTTAGTATCATTTGGCCAGAATCCTAATTGGATTTTAACCATGATTCTCAATCCCATTTCACCCCAAACACTACCCATTATAAATATACAGCCTATGGTCCATCCAAAGGTGGGTTGAATCATTATATTCCTTTAGTAATCACATTATTAGAGATCCAAACGTGTATTCATTGATTCTTTGATTCAACATGATATTCATATATTCATCATTAGTTGAGTCTTGTTGTAAGTCAAGAGTTTGTTCTTTGAAAGCCAAATACATATCCCAATATCTCTTGCATCAGCCTACATATCAAATAACAAAAAGATTTTTTGATCAAACACCAAAAGAAAACCCTACCTTCACTAATTACCATTTAGAGTTCTAGAGTTTTGGGAAGAGACACTTGGAGTTCCAGCGCTGAAGGACGAGGTTCATTCTTGTTGATCCACGTGGAGAGGAGAGTAGCTCAGAGTTCTAAGAACTACGTGTGTGCACACCCAAAAGAGTTCCTTGGTGATATACAAATTAGGTGGCCAAAGTCAGCTAAGGTATGAAAGATTCACGTAAAAAGAAAAATGAGGAATGGGTCTAGCTATCTAGGCATGAGAAGAGGCAACACAGCACTAGCTCGGCTTCTAGGGTTTGTGTGTGAGAAGGGAATTGAGGAGTGGGTTTATGGCTGAGAAGAGAACAAAAAATATGTAAATAAATTAATGAAGAAAAATAGTTGATGGGCATATTCTTAGGAACAGTGCACATATGGAGTAATCCTTTTATTGTATATGGACGCCCTAAAATTACATTTTTAAATTGAAATTTATTCAAGAAGACAACAAACC
The DNA here is from genome assembly GCA_903798295.1 of Fraxinus nigra. Classification (NCBI taxonomy): domain Eukaryota; kingdom Viridiplantae; phylum Streptophyta; class Magnoliopsida; order Lamiales; family Oleaceae; genus Fraxinus; species Fraxinus nigra. The sequence goes on along the minus strand of CAIGRH010009526.1, from coordinate 6,592 downwards.
TTACAACATACCAAAGAAAATGAATATTAAAAACAAGGTCACATAAAAATTTAAATAGAAGATAAAATCATAAAATTAAAAAGAAAGAACAACAAAACTATAGAATGTTTATTGTTCTACATATAGGGCTGCACAAAACTCATGAATCGGACAGAACAGATAGAACGGTTTTTCTTAAGTTAATTTACCCAAACGGTTATCTAAATCGAGAACTAACGAGTTTGGTTTGGTTTGGTTCTCAGTTCCAGACCATGAACCGACGAACCAAATCTTCCTAATTTTTATTTTTTATTTTTTATCTTAAAAAAATCGAATTATTTTATTGTTTTTAAAATAAACTTGCTAACTAATTAATTTAGTCTAAACCCAAAATTTGATCTTACTATTTTTAATTTTTAGCCAAGCCTAACCTAATCAAAATGACCTAAATTTTACCCAAATCACTTATTCTACCATAGCGTCGTTTCTGCTGTTCTATTTTTGTGAACTCGTCATCTTCCACTTCCTATGATTTTAACAATCAAATATTTGAAGAACTCAACAAAGAGAGGTGTAAAAGATATTACGAGATTGGAAAACGTAGAGCCTCCCATTATGTGCCCCAGGATGAAATACTTTGTAAAAGAGGCTTTTCATCCCCACTCTTACGATGCACGGGAGGGAAAGATGCCAATTATGTCCTACAGGAAATCCATGAAAGAATTTGTGACAGCCACACAGGGGGTCCAGCACTAGCTTAGAAAGTGCTAAGACAAAGATACTGTTGGCCAACCTAAAAAAGAGATGCGGTGTAATTCGTAAGAAAGTGCGACAAATGTCAGCGTTTCTCCTCCATTCAAAAACAACCATCGCAAGAATTGACAGTAGTATCCAACCCATGGTCATTTGCCAAGTGGGGGTCGATTTGACAGGCCTCATGCCAAAAGGGAAGGGAAGTGCCAGCTATACAATTGTTACCATTTATTAGTTCACTAAGTGTGTCGAGGCCAAACCATTGGCGAAAATAACTGAGGCTGGAAAACGTGGGGAAGCATATTCTCGCCAAGAGTGACCTTCTTCCAAAGAAGGAAGGCCCGTGCCAATTGACTCCATGCGTTGGGTACTAGCTGGGTAGGGCTCAAGTGATAGTGCCTAGGGATATACCTAAAAAAGGGGTGTAATGTTAGCTTCATCCCCCCCGCTGAGGATGGCCTCACTCACTGCCACACACCCCTCTCTAGGAAAATAGGCCATTTCCTTACGGGTTGGCACAAACATCTCAATATTATTCGGGATTCTATATATCTCCCTAAAGATCTCAAGCTCACTCTCTTTTATGTTCGTCGGCCACAAAGAAGCTCCCCATCTAATACTAGTCTATGAGGGCCCTCTAGCATCGTCCATGCACTATAAGGGCCCTCAATAACCTCCATAATCCTTACAGTAGGGATTATGGGAGGCACGCCCGCCTCGGCACAAACCAGTGCCATGTCTACTTTGAGAGATTCCCCAGATGCCTTCTTTGTAGTGGAGGCCCTTTTTACACCAACAAATTGGAAAGAAAAAATATTTGGGTACTTGCACATGTCTTGGATGCTTGAAAGTCGGAAAAATAGAGTTGCTCGCCAGATAAGGAACGGTGGAGGTTCTGAAAGATTTCAAGAGTTTTCAACACTTGGACTTTTTTAACTTTTGATTTTCGCAAAGTGGAAAAAGGGGGAAAATTTAGGTTTGGGGCCTTTTATTTTATATATGCAAAATGAAAGAACCCCCACCATCGGATCTTCTACCATTCAAATCTCAGTACATTTACAGTCTCATCTACTACGTTGAAATCAAAAGGCGTAAATCCAGTATTCAAATCAAGGGCCTAGATGAAATCGTGAATTACACGCGTCTTGGATTCATGTAAGCCTCACATGTAAATCACGTCATCATCATTGCGCATTAAATGCGCATGCAATACAAATCTTGGAAAGCCCCTACCACAATTATTTTTTATTAGAAATCAACGCGTCTTTCAAATCATTAGAGTACGCCAACTAGAATGCTTCAGTTTCAATAAAGAGGATCGACATTTGCTCCAAGGGCCTTGACTCGTATCATTCAGCCTTATCTCATGCTTCAGATATTAAAGAGGCTCAACATTTGTTCCAAGGGCCTCACCTCGCATCATTCAGCCTTATCACAGGCTTCAATTATTAAAGGGGCTTGACATTTGCTCCAAGGGCCTCGACTCATATCATTCAGCCTTATCACAGGCTTCAGTTATTAAAAAGGCTCCACATTTCCTCCAAGGGCCTTGCCTTATATCATTCAGCCTTATCACAGACTTCAATTATTAAAGAGGCTCGACATTTGCTCCAAGGGCCTCGCCTCGTATTCAACCTTATTAGAGGCTTCAGTTCGACATTTGCTCTAAGAACCTCGCCTCATATCATTCAGCCTTATCGTTGGCTTCGATTATTAAAGAGGCTCGACATGTGCTTCAAAGGGCCTTGCCTCAGTCCCATCAAAGAAGCTCGATATCCGTTCCAAGTTTTTCTGTCAACTCAAAAGTCCACGCATTATATGAATAATCATACTTGGGCTTCAGGAACTGTTGTTATGCCTTGAGAAACTAGGACCCATGAATGGGCCTATATAGCCAACGTGGCGAACCGCTCGGGGATCCATGCCTTATACACTCGCATATCACCTAGCTATACGCAGGCGAATCGATTTAGTTACGAATGACCTGTCTTCCTTGTATAGAACACTTGGACCAATCTTGTTACGTACAGACCCCATTGCAAGAGCCAACCCAAGACGAGGCGATGACGAGATCTTGAATGGATCTCACACCATTTGAGTTGATAAGACAACTCACTGCCACTGCCATCCTATTTGGTTGAGTTTAAACTATAAGCTAGGCTTTATGGATACAAAAATGATATTAGCATTTAAGGCTGAGATTGATTGACGTATTTGACAAGAGAGGAAAGTCGTTTGTCTCAAAGTTATATCTTGCTCCTCAAACGTTTCACATTGTTACCATAAAGCCGACCTCCATTTTTCACACTAGAGACTCACGTTTAAAGCTCTCCAACATCCTAAAACTACTACACCAACTGACTTGACCATCGGAGTGCACGCGGCTAACTCCACCCTTCTCGGAGAAGGCCAGTGTGTCTAACAGTTTGTCCCAGTGTGCAGGAATTCAGTTTGCGTGGACGTGGGAGGCCTTGGGATCTGTTGACCACATCACAGGTACATTTTTTGGGGTCAACAGTATCATCTAGGAAAAGAAAGTGGAACGGTAAAAATAAAGGTAAGTAGAATGGACAAAATAAGAAGACAAACTTCGAAAATGGCTATAGCAAAAATTGTAGAATGGTTACACACTGTCCCAAATGCAATAAGGGATACATGGATGAATGCTTAGCTGGAAAGAATGTGTGTTTTCGTTGTGACAAGCCAGGACATATTGCTACAGATGGTAAGGATGCCCCTCCAAAGAAAAATGATAACGAGAATAAGAACAAAGGAAAGGCTCAAGTTTTTGCTATGACTCAGCAATAAGTAGAGCATGACCCTAATATGATTGCAGGTATTTTGCTGGTATCTAATACACCTGCTTATGTTTTCTGGAGCTACTCAATCTTTTATCTCTACATATTTTATTGATAAGTCTAGAGTGTCATGAGAAATCTAACAATGAATTGTCAATTAGTATTCCTTTAGGAAAGGCTTTTACTATAACCATATACAAAACGGTTAGAATCTAATGTAAAAATGACAAAGGGAAGTTTACATCTAATAGAGATGAAAAACTTCGGTATTATATTAGGTATGGATTGGCTAGGGAGAAATCATGAGACCATCCAATGTCACAAAAAGGAGATAGTTATTCAATCGGGAGAGAATGAGGTTTGTTTCTTCAGAGCTAGACTTAGGTTATTTCCACGTCTATTGTCTATACAGAAAACAAAGAAGATGATGAGAAAACAAACATCGTGGTTATTTGGTTAACATTATAAGTAAGAGTACACAACAATTCAAGTTAACAGTGGTTGATATACCTTATTTTCCAGACTGGTTTCTAGAGGATTTACCTAGCAAAACGTCAAACAAGCAACTAGAATTTCTAATTGATCTAGTACTCAGAGCGAGCCCAGTATCCAAGACTCCTTATAGAATGACTCCAAAAGAATACACGAGTTTAAACTACAACTGTAAGAGTTGTTGGATAAGGGTTTTATCCGATCAAGTGTTTCTCCATGGGGTGCTTTAGTACTTTTTGTAAAGAAAATAGATGGGTCAATGAGGATATCCATAGATTACGAGAGTTAAGTTATTTGATCATCAAGAACAAGTATCCACTTCCAAAAATTAAAGATTTGTTCGATCGGTTGAAGGGAAATAAGGTATTTTCCAATCTTAAGGTCAGGATATCATCAATGGAAAGACTGCATTTAGGACTCGATATGGGCATTATGAATTTACAATTAGCCATTTGGTGTAACTAATGCTCCCTCTGTATTCATGGATCTAATGAATAAGGTTTTTTTTATCAATAAAGAACAACATGAGAAGCAACTCACAAATAGTGATGGACACAGTGCTAAGAGAAAAGTCATACACAAAAAATTCAAGAAAATTGAGTTTTAGCTTGATCGAGAATAGGTTTTATCAATAATGTTGTGACTTCTCAAGGAATTGAAGTTAGTCCGGCAAAGTGAAAGTCATAACGAAGTGGTCTAGACCATCTAGTGCTAACAAGGTACAGACTTTCATAGAACCGGCAGGCTATTAACTTAGATCCATAGAAAGTTTCTCCAAGATAGCTGGACTGGTGACTCAAGTGAATAAAAAGGGCTTTGAGTTTCAGTGGTTAGAGAAATGTGAATAGATATTCCAAGAGTTGAAACAGAGACTAGTTACAGTACCAATCTTGACAATATCAATTGTTTAGAAAGGTTTGTCATATCTAGCAATGTATCTAAGAAAAGATTAGGATGTGTGCTGATGCAGCATAGTAAAGTCATTGCATATGTTTCTAGACAATTGAAGCAAGATGAGCATAATTACCCAACACATGATCTAGAACTTGCAACGGTAGTCCTTGATCTAAAAATATGGTATCATTATATGTATGGAAGAAAGTGTGAGATTTATTCAGATCATAAGAGTCTAAAATATTTCTTCACTAAAAAGAACTTAATATGAAATAAATGAGATAGTTAGAACTTGTGAAGGACTACAACTACTCTATACATAATTATCCAGCTAAGGAATGTGGTCGTTGATGCACTTAGGCGAAAGACGGTAGGATAATTAATTGGTAGCTTTATTCATGAAGCAAGAACAACTAGTTAAGGATTTTGAGATGATGAGAATAGAGGTTGTCTCTCCAAACCAGACAACAGCTAGAATAACAACTTTGAAAGCTCAGCCTACTATTAAGGATCAAATTAAAGAAGTTCGGAGTGCATATATTTTTCTACAAAAAATCAAAGTCAAAGATTGGATTAGAAAAACGAAAGGACTTTCATCTATCCCCGGAGGATATACTTATGTTTATAGGAAGGCTATGTGTACCAAAGGACAAACTCTAAGAAAAGGAGATTTTGGAAAAGGCTCACTCTACTCCCTACACTATGCATCCCGGAGGTACAAAAATGTATCGAGATCTTTGAGATAAATTTTGGTGGAGAAATATGAAGAAAAGATAGAAATATTTGTAGAACAATGTATTATATTGACACAAGTCAATGCTAAACATCAAAGGCCAACAGGGTTTTTGAACCCATTGGATATTCTTGAGTGGAAATAGGAACATATAAATATTGACTTCGTGGTTGGATTCCCAAAGTCAGTAAGAGGTCATAATGTTATTTGGGTAGTAGTTGACCGATTAACTAAGTCAACTCATTTTCATCTCCTATGGAAGCTCCATAACAATCGATACAAATTTCAACGAAATCAATGTAGTGTTTTGTACTTCGAAAAAACAGTATTAGGATAAGAGATAGAAGTGATATTCAAAATAGAAAATTTTACAATGAAGATTTTCTAGTTGCAAAGCATGCTATTTATAGATTTATTCATGGTCATTCAAACATTCTACAAGCATTTACAAAACAATGATGTACGTTAAGACGATCCTATAAAAAAGGATGGATAACTCTATTTGGACTGAAATAATGCATCTATTAAGGTTGATCAACAGGCATCCGTTACATCGATTAACAAACGTCTACTACGTCAATTAACAGACTTTCCTAGACGGTCTCGAAAAAAATTACACGAAAATAAGCCAATAGTTGGGATTTAAATTATCATTAGAAATAAAATCATCAAGTATTCAAGAATTTGATTAATTACAATTTTGTCAAAAAACTTTGTTTGAGAAGATATATGTTAGACAAGGACTCACCCATACTCGAATTGAACCAAATCAGACTCGGACGTGGACCCAGGCCTCGTGTATGTGCAGTGTGTACCGAGTAGAGTCAACAAGACGGACGATGACTGATAATAGCACATTTATTATATTTTTCACCCATTAATATTTGCGTTTCTATGATTATTTGATAGCTAAATGCACTAAGTACTTCTATATTTTGGTTTA
>CAIGRH010009517.1:0-14314 GCA_903798295.1 Fraxinus nigra | reverse complement strand
CAACAATCCATGATATTCCACAAAAACAGAAAACATTTAACCGAACAGAGGGGCAAGCATGTCGTCAGGCTTCTAAAAGTTTGTTGTACATGGACAGTATCAAAACCCAGAAAGACTTCTGCAGAACCCTAATCTCGGCAGCTGCCTTCAATTTACAAGCTTCAACATGTAGGGTAACAAAATCTAGGGGCTCGTGCTATACATCGACACAGGAAAATGGATTCTTGTGTGTTTCAAGGCACTGGAGAAGCATTTTTGGGATATCTTGCAGACGACGGCATCCTCTGCAAAGATCGAGAAAACTCTGGTTTAAACCTTTTGTTTGGCATCCCCTGCAATGACCTGATCCACAAGGAGTTAGTAGATATATTTGTAAATCCAGTACATAAAGAAGCTCTATGAAGCTGACAGCACTCATTGGAGATATACGGAGTGCATAAATGTCGACGAAAGTGACTTATTTTCCATATTGTCCAACATGGAAAACCAGCANAAAATCTAGGGGCTCGTGCTATACATCGACACAGGAAAATGGATTCTTGTGTGTTTCAAGGCACTGGAGAAGCATTTTTGGGATATCTTGCAGACGACGGCATCCTCTGCAAAGATCGAGAAAACTCTGGTTTAAACCTTTTGTTTGGCATCCCCTGCAATGACCTGATCCACAAGGAGTTAGTAGATATATTTGTAAATCCAGTACATAAAGAAGCTCTATGAAGCTGACAGCACTCATTGGAGATATACGGAGTGCATAAATGTCGACGAAAGTGACTTATTTTCCATATTGTCCAACATGGAAAACCAGCATCGTGAAACAAACAAAAGAAGAAAGCTGGAGGCTCTGATTATTCCTTCTCAAACCTTGCAAAAGTTGATCGATCATCTTTACTCAAAGCTCCCAAATTATAGCATGTTTCAAATAAAGCTATGTGCCATACAACTCAAACAAGTACATAATCAGGGTCATACTGTTATCCCAGACATTAATTTCTCGTGCAGAGCACCTTGAAATTCAGATGCAATCAAATGTTGACAGACAGCAAAACCCACTAACCTTGGAGAATCCTGATGTTTGTAAGAAAACTGGCTGGGCATAGATCTCAAGGTTCCAAGAGCCTTTTCAGCAGCCTGAGGGAAATAGTATTGGGTTTAAAAACATTAAGAGCAATTTAATGAACAAAAAATTTAAAACATTCAAGTCCCTGAAACTAATTAAAAGAGTGAGGGAGGGAAGACATACACAAGAAGGAAGCAGGAAAGGGCATAATAGTACCTGTGTCTTAGCTTCATCCCATGTTAGTCCAATTCCCTTGCCTAATACCTGTCCATCAATTTCAACCTAATATCCCCAAAACGGCACCATTTATTAACAAAATATACTTGGATATATCACCATTATGCATACACGTCAATAGGCCATCTAAGATTGGTAACATCTTCATGTGTCCACTATTAACCATCATTTTGGTTTAACATGAAAAATAAACGCCCAAAGTTGAATAAAACCAGTGAGTTCTATAAAATGTAAGTCATCATTCTGATGCACATTGAACATTAAAAACCTCCAAATATGAGGATTACAAGGTATGGAATCATTATGAACCCAAAGACATCTCACAATCTAAATGGCCAAATAACAAATTAATAGATGTAGATATGGCATCATCGAAGATTCAATTCAACCATGTTTCAAAATACAACAGCATGGCTAGAGGCATTTGATTAAGATCTTAAAACCAAATTCACTGAAAAATCAAATCAAATTTATATGGCCTCAATTCTAAATCCAATTCAGAATTCCCAGAGACATGCTGTCTAACGCAATCTAAATGACAGTGAATGCAAATCAACATGAAATTCACAATAATTAATCTGGCCAAGAAACTAATATAAGACTTCAATAGTGTACGAGAACAAATTATTCTGTTATATCCAATTCATATTAACAATTATTAAATGGTATAGTGGGAGGGGGAGGGGAGGGATAGAGGTGTTAATAACCCCAGAAAAGGAAGTCCGCGTAATGAACACCAACAAGACATTTTTTTATATTATTTAATTGCCAACACCACCTAAATAGCTGACCTGCGCATATACTTCGTTTTTCTGGCCTGGATTTGCAGAAAATTGAGGTTGAGGTTGGAATGCTACACCAAGGCCCTGCATCATGCACTGAAGAGTAGAGACTGACGGCATGTGAATAGGGGATAGCAAGTGTAGAAAACATAAATTGTAGAATTTTAACCGTATGAAAACTCGCCAGTTCTTTAAGCTCTGCAATTGAACCCATAGACTTCTTGGAAGCCTCCAGTCTTGGGTCCAGAATCCTGGGTGACTCTGAAGCCATTGCAAAAGAAGCAGACTCCTCTTTAGGCAATGGATGATACCCAAAAGGGTTGACAGCACCAATAAAACCATTATCGTTTGGATTAGCAAATCTACTCCAATCCCCAGGCAGGGAACTAGAATCAGGCTTACGCGACAAAAATTTATCTGCAAACAAACAGTGTAATGGTCAGCACCAGTGCAGAAAGCATTCCATAATCTGAAATTTTTGACAGCCAAATAACTCAAAACCATGATCTTTTAAGACATTCGTTGGAAATTCCATGGATACATGCAAAAATAACTGCAACATTAAAGAATAGGAAGAGAATAATAGATTTATTGTGTTAAGACAAAATTATTAATTATCTGCCCTCATTACAGATCGGCTAAGAAACTTAGCCCCTCGTCAAATTGTAATCCAAAAGCAAACAGTTCCCTCCAGATTCCATAACATGATAACAAAGATAGGCCGACATCTAAAAGGATCTCAGCTCATTTCCAAACAAAACTCAAGAAAATCTTAATATGCAGACCGTTGTCCACCGAACTATATGAGTCCTAAGTTATGGCACTGAAAAACTTTCAGCTACATTACACAAAAAATTGAGCATCAATTGACATTGCCAAGCACACATAACAGGTGTTTGGAGTGTAAGTTGACAGGTGTGGGTATTGATGACATGAAAAAAATTCTTTTAATCTTGATTATTTTCCCCCTGCATTAAAATACAGGTAAAATAGCAAAAAAAATCAGTACAAGTTCTCCATGAAGACACAAGCTTTAGGATTAAACATCTTCTGTAGATTGAAGAAAAATAACCCCAACAGTAGGCAGAGCTCAGATGGATTTCTCAAAAGTCAAGAGAAATAAACCACAATGGCATTAGAAATCTAGGGCAGGAGGAGAGGAAGGAGAAGGTCCATGTGGTAGTGATGAAAGTATAGGGGGATTCACAAGCTGACATGGTAGAAACAGGAACCTAGAATTTTGTGCTTGTCCTCCTTTCTTTTTCCCTTCCTTTCGTGTTTGCCAAATCAAATTATTGGAGCACTTATAACAAAGAAATGCAAGACTTGCTGTGTCACTTGTAGTTAATGAAATTTCTGTACTAACAATAAAAAATCGTGAGGTCATGGAAATAACTAATCCAGAGAGGGTATCATAAAATTAACTTGGACACATTAAAGCTATGGATTTTGCTATATGTACACCCTGGGGTGTACGCTTGGGTTTACACCCCCTCACACACGTGGGCCTCCCTCCATGTGAGGGGGTGTAAATCTGGGTGTACACCCTTATGCACGTGTAGCATCTCCCTAAAGCTATAGCCAGCTAATATAGAACTACAAAGTTTGACCTTCCAATCTGACACTTAGCCTTTGTTCGGTAGGAATTAAAATCAGTTTACTACAAGTTGATGAAATGTATGGTTGAAAAATAGTGGGACCCATAAATGTGTGGTTAAAATTAATTGTTGAATTTGACTTTGATAAAAATCTGAATTTCAATTTCCACCAAACAGGGGCTTAAATTCATACCAAAAGCTTAAAATCTTCATAATCATCATTAATATTTTCTTTTCTCTAGAATCAGTTTGCATACAGTCAAAACGATTTTGCAGTCTCACCAAATGTTAATTCCAGAAGAATTGGTAACTATTAACCATTGAAGGCAATACGGTAACTATTAACCATTGAAGGCAATACATTTTGAAGTTCCAATCAAAAGAAGAATAAAAGAGCTTATGGCAATCTGGCATCTAACGACAGTCATTAATATTTTCACGAAGCGTATATGCAATGTTGTAAGTGTCCCCTCCCAAAGAAACACGACCCTTGTTTACAGAAGTAAAGAACCTTAATGCCAGTTTACAGCTAAGTCACCGTGATTAGATGTATCAGGGAATCCAACCTAACACATTTGATCCTGCAGTCCTCTAATCTGCCTGGTTAAGAAAATAACAGATCTGACAAAATAGGTGGATAGGAGCATACTTTGAATCCAAGGAATGGGAAGTACTTCTCAATTGTTCCTCAGCACCAAATTCCAATTTCTTTGGTGTACAAAATATCCTGTTGGATAATTTACATTAATCTCCATTACAAATCCTTTGTCTATCTAGGTCTTCATAATACACAATGCAATGCACCTAACTCCGTAAGGCCAAAGCCTAGCACAAGTGTGAAGAGCAAAGCTTACTAGGCTGGGCTGATGCCTGAGTTCGAGCCTCCTTTTGGAGGAAGGGTGAAATCCATCGATCCTTTAGAAAAAAAGAAATAAATAAAAAATATCCACAACATTAGCACGTGGCCAGTCTATATAAAACTACAAAATTTGGCCTCACAATCTGAGGCTTGAATTTCGGTGAGAAGCTGAAAATGTCCAAGAAATAAAGATTCGCATCTCTCAAGAATCAGTTTGCATATCCCTACAATAACTTATTGAGCTGGATTTCATTATCTAACCTATGCTACTTCAATAATCTTAAAATATTTCCCAGTAAAGGCAATAAATGAGAATTTGAAGAGTGATGGTATAGGAAAATACAAAAGATTGGAACAATCAGTGGGAGTACTGCTTATAATACAACAAGAGAAATTGTTCATAAATGTACTCTATTTCCCTCTCTTAAAAGTCGTGACATGTATGTATTAACAGAAGTTAGCTTCCACCTGTACATCTTCATGACTAGAAGTATTATGAGTCCAACTTAACATGATTGATATCCAGAGTCCTCTAATAACCTCAGTTAACAATAATATCATATTTTGAGCTCCTTGATGCTCCCATATTATGATTCACTTCAAGTTCTTATAAATTCCAGGAGACTGGACAATAAAGCCAGCAATTTTTTTATTACTGAGTGGTATATTCTTTGGCACACTAGTGCTTATGCAACGAAGCATTTTATACAATTGATATAGTTAGAAGAAGAAAAAGGAGGCTTCTTTTAGGGAGAATAATTAGACTTGGGTACAAAAAAATCAGAGCAAATGCTAAATGACAAAATTAATGATCTTTATATTTCGGGGTGGAAAGGGAGAGGAGCAAATATAAGTAAATCAGGATGAGAAAGGGAACATGCCAAATCTCAAGTTTCAAAGGCAGAGAACCAGCTAAGTTCTCAAGCAATTTCACAGAAATATATGTATGAAACTGCATTGAGAAGCCTCTAGTAAAACTTTTGTCTAAACCAGGGCCTCATTACTCGCTGTGCTAGAGAGAGTGAAATTTTATCAAGTAAAATCAAAAGTAATTGTTAAGGGATAAAATCCTACATCGAATAAAGATAAAAACATAGACCAATTTATAAGAGTTTGAGTTACTCCTCCTAATAAGGTTGACCTTTTAAGATGGAATATCAAATCTTAACATGGTATCAGGACCCGTTAAGCTCCAACCAGCGATTCGATCTGATTAAAACTCAAAAAAATTGAGTACACGAATTTCAAGATTGGTCTGCTCAAACGAGCCATCATTTTGCGGGGGCATGTTAAGGGATACAATTCCACGTCAAATAAAGATGAAAACATAGACCAATTTATAAAAGTTCGGGCTACTCCTCTTAATAAGGTTGACCTTTTAAGATGGAATCTCAAATTTTATTGGTAACGTGCTAGCTACTTTCTCGTGTTCAAACCCCTTGTCCTTTTCGATGCCTAAAACTTTCTCAAACGGATCATATTAAAATCAACCAAAGCTGACAAGATAGAACCATGACAGTCTTCAAGCCTGGCATTCAAAAGGGAGTCGAACTGAGGTTCTACCTCAAGTAGATGTGTCATGTGAAGTTAAAAATATATCATTTCCAAAAGCTGAAGCAAAATAATTAGAACTATGTCGTTGCCAGCATTGTTTTTTTTTTTTTTTTGCTCAAGGCAAGTAAATGAAGGCAAAAGAGATTGAACTGCGATACAGAAAATAGTCAGGCTATGTACAGTAACTAAATGCATATTCAACTATCAAGAAGACTACAATTAATATCTTACCAGCCAAGTTCATAAGAGATCCCTGAGCAGCCTCATTCTGTGCTTCCCTTCTTGTTCTAGCTATTCCTTCACCAATTTTTTGTCCTGCAAATAAAACCTGCAGAAGACCGTAAGATAATATGATCTCACTGGAATATTCACAAAAAATTTCCAAAACAGAACGAAACAGGAGCTGAAGGTATTGGGAATATTTTAAAAATTATCAATGGTGCACTGATTTGGCCTGAGAAGAGAACATTGTTACCATTTAAAGACAAGTTCTTAATTGTTTAATTCTCAATGTACGCAGATTTGGCCAGAGAAGAGAAAATGTTAGTAATTTAAAGATCAGTTCTTAATTGTTTAGTTTTCAATTATCATCTTCACTATCAGAAGGTACTGCAATGCAACTAAAATGTGAAGGAAGCGGTGAAACCACCTCTACGGAGAACAGTAGTTCCAAGCTTGGGACAAAACTGTGCCTGAATTCCACCTACAGATATTTAAAATAACCATTAATACCACAAATGCGACAAGACTAAGTCGTGAAGGGATCCAAGGAAAACTACAACTACCAACTGTTTTCATACCTTTGTTCCACATTTAAATGCAATATCCTGTAAAGCTCCTACAGGCGTTTCTGGATAGGGATCTATTTGCCCAGCTTCAAGGTCAAGATCCTTGTTCCCTGAAGATGGATGAACTATAGCATCCTCGCCTTGAAAACAGAACTCATATTGTTATAACACTATCTTTTACTAAAAAGAGTTGTACAAACACAAACTTGTACTGTTAGAACAGGCATCAAATGAAACTAACTCTACAATAAGTCAAAGAAATGAATTGTGTTTTCTTTTGAGCTCAGTAACTCTTTTTACAGAGAAATTGAGGAAAAAGTTACCCAAAAATTCCACCACAAGGTTTTTCAAAATCCCCAAGAGGGGATATAAGAAACAAACTTGTCCACGAAACCAGGGTAAAACACCAACAAGGTAATGCATTTTTTCTCCCCAGGATGGCAACCCAAATTGAAGCAGAAAAGGTAAGCCAGGATTTTTGGTTTGGGGGACCTTTTACGGTCGAAAATTGTCACTGGCAAAGAGAGCGACATTTGAAAAAAACTATAAAGCTACAGCTTTTATTCAAAAACTTTGTTAAGAAAACATAAAATTAATCAACTTTAGGGTTAACTGTAAATAAAAATACAAAGAAAATAGCAAAGATTTAAAAAAAATTCAACAGCATTTTATATAAAAACATCAAGCTTTGATTATACAGAACCCAAAAAATCGAAGTAAACTTAGAAAATAAATGGAAATCCTTGTATTCCATGTACATAAATACGAAAATAAAGCAAAATCAAATTACAAAAAAATCATTCTCAATATATAAGTTGAAAAAAAAAAAAAACAGCACAGTTATGCTTGAGTTAACTAAAAATAAATGAAAAAACTCACCACCATTACCAGGTTCCTGTTGTATGAGCATTTTGAAAATTTTCTTAATTAGCAAATGGCCGTCCATTCAACCAATTTTTGACATGATTTTTGCGTATAAAAAGGTAGGGTTTTCCTTTCAGATTTGGAATTGAAAATAAATGATATGTTTAGTTTTGAAAGATTAGATTAGGTTAGGTGTGAAGAATAGTGTTTTGACAACTTTACCCATCGAAAAGTTAACATGTGCATCTCATGTGAGGAAAATTTAATGCTAAAGTTAATAGAATTAAGTAAAAAGGATGAAATGCAAAAGGAACTTAAGGTTGGGAATTGAGAAGTCCAATTATAAAGGTTCGGATAAAAAAAATTCCAAATGAAAAGGAAAAAATAAGATTGTGGCCAGGAGGATTTGAACCCTTGCAAACAACATGAAAAAGAAACTTTTACCCCACGACGGCAAGCATACTCTATGTAATAAGCTAAAGTTTCTTTTTTATTGTCTTTTGTTTTCAAATATTAAAAAAAAAAAATTCAAAAGACTAAAAAAAAAGGGAGAACTTGGGGGGCTGGGGGCCCTAGCTTTAGCCCTGCAGGACATGAAGATTTCCCCTCAGCGCTAATGTTTATACTTGAGCTATAAGAAAAACTAGTTGACTACAAATAATCAAGAATATCCGATTCGTTCGTAACTTTCCGTGTTCATATTTAATTCACGCATGGTTAACAAAGGCAACAAAAATAGTCAGATGAATCAATGAGCCTGAAAGCCTTGCGTTGTGACGATCTTTGTCTAGAAAAAGAAATATGAATGGTGCCTCGGTTTCTATAAAGGGTGAGTAATTCTTTATATGATATTTTCCTTGTTTTAATGTCAGCCTTATCATGCAATAACAACTTCAAAGTCAAAAACAATCAAAAAAAATTGGGAAGAAATCCTATGAATAAGTATATACCAAATTAATCATGGGAAACTTTATCTCAGAGGTACCGAAGTACCAATGTACTTGTGAAACTGATTAAGCAAACATCCGGGATATGTGACTTACCAGACAAGGAATGAAATTTAGGCAGTGACTGGTTTAACCTTAATGGTTCCTCCCTTGGCAGTGCCTGCATATAGAAACCTTAGAATATTAATATTCAGTACCCTTTGTCAGCCACAGTAGTCCTTTCAATTCATGTTACATACACTTGAGTGCTATAAACCAGGTAAATTTTGATATGAATTACCTCCTTTGGCAACCTTTGGCTTTCGAGAAGAACTCTACCGGGTGGGACAGAACTCTCCACTTTATGGATAAACGGTGTATGGTGAGGCCGATGCTTGTCGATCGGAATAGACTCGGGAATCGCTGGAATTTCCTTAGGTGGTGTCACTTGGTTCAGTTGCCTCGGACTCATCTCTTCTTCGACGGGTAACCAACCATGTGCCTGAACCCTTGGAACTGAGACTTGCATGGAAGGTCGTGCAGGAAATTGAGGTTCAACTGGTGCTTGGTCTCTTGTGTCTTGACCATGTTGCAAAATGAGTAGTCTCCTCCTCGTATCAGGATCTAATTCAGATTCTGGTACCTCACCCTCTTCCCTTGCAGGAGAGTTTTGCAAGGTTGTTTCTGCTGGGCCACGTTGAGCTAATTGTGGTTTAAGTAGTGTCGTCAGTTGAGATAATTGCTGATTGGGAAAAGATGTCGCTGGCCCTTGCATGGTTGTTGCTGGGACTGAGAAAGAAGAAGAAGGTAAAATACTCTGGAGAGCTGAAGCAATTCTTGGATCTATGCTTGTCATTGTCATGGGGGCAGTTGAAGAAGCTGAACTTGCCTCCTGAATGTTTAAGGTTGTTAATCAGCTAACAGAACAATTAGAGATTGTTCTTAGAACACGAAAAGGACAAACGGCAAAAGAAAAGTAAAAGAAATTAGTATAGAAGAAGTTCATGAAAATGGGACATTGCACCTTTAGTAGCCTCCTTTCCACCTCAGCATCCGACATGCCATCAAAACCAATTGAATCTTTATTTCCACTAGAAACAGAAGGATCATCCTAAGAAGAAAGAAATTGTATGATGTCACTATAATCTATATTAATGACCATAAAGACTGTTAAATGATAGCATCACTTCATAATGTCAGAAGCATGACAACCCAATATAATTGCACGATTGGCTCAAGTTACAAAATGATGTCCTCACTAACCTCCGAAATCAAATAGTTGCTCACATCTGGCGGAGAAGGAACTTCTTTAATATCATCTTCATATGCAACTCCGGACATCCGTTGCAAGAGTCCTTCGTCGAATTCCCTGCATCATATATCTTTTTCAAGTCCAATACTAACATTATCAGAGGTACATGACCAAAATCTTGACGAGCTAAAACTAAAGAACAACTACAGTGGTCTCCCCCCGATGTTAGTGAGTGTTTGTGCATCAATACCAAGGTCATTGTAAACTTACTTGAAAAAACCACCTCTAACATTGCAAGCTACATTTCTCGCAACACATAGGACAGGGACTGTGTTATTGGCCTGTGGAACATAATTTTCAACCATGTTATCTATTGAATGAGCTTAGATTTCCATAAATTTAAAAAATTATCTATGGTCTGCATATAGAAAGTACTTCAGCTTGAGGGGCATAATATGGAGCAAATGCAGGAACAACGTGCACTCGAGGCTGATCTTTCTCATCCCACACTTTTAAACGATCATCAATCACTAATGCCATCTTAGGATGACAATTTCCATCTTGGAAAACGTTGAATAGTGATTTCTTACAGCCTGTTTGAAAATTAAAAAGAATTGAGTACAATAGATACAAAGGATGTGCTATATATGTAATCATTGACAAATTCTACCAGAAGTGGAAGTTAAAGCTACAGTAATCAAAACTTACCAGCCTTGACACAAACAATACGCTCCAACAGCTCTTTGGAGTCTATCAAATTTGATTCTGGATCAAGAAGCCTCCACATTTCTAATGCATAATCTCTTTCAGCCATTGTGCAAACAAAAACCTCGAATCGTTTTCGACCTCTAGCAGTTAAGTAGCTTCTAAGATCCTCCCATGCAGGCCTCAACCTAACAAGGACGCTAGTATCACGTATCTGCAGTAAACAAAGGAACTTACAATATTCCATATCAAACTCATTATATGACAAAAAGTACCAAGCACATCAAATCTACTTGAATTCGTTACCATGGCCCAAAGGCCAAATGGGTACATAGTTATCTAAACTATTAGGAAAATTCACCTCATATCTGCCAGTATGCCACCACCAGCTTTACCCCACCCAGCCCAACAAATAGCAAAAATTAAAGTTGAAAATTAAACTTCTCTTACTAAGTGCTACAAGAGCAAAAATCTCACCAGACCAACATAACAAGACATAGCAGAATAAATTAGTATTATATGAGAAACAATGTGCAGTACACCTACCAGAGGATTAATGCGAGTGAGAATAATGTTTTTATCTTGCAGGCGTATAAGGGGTCGAACAATAGGTTGATGATTGTCTGACAAAGCTGGAACCACTTCAGACTGCGATTTGATCACCTTCCCATTATCAATTACCTGATCATTTTCAGCATATTGCTTCAAAATACTTTTGTCATCTTGATAACGCTTAAACTCAGCCATCATACCAGCAACGCGCTGTGGATCAGATTCAGAATTTATTTTTCGCAGTAAGGCCTCTATTCTATCCTCAAATGACCGCATTGTATTTGCAACTATAAGTGTTTCGTCGAGATCAAATACAATGCCAAGGCATCTAAGATTCAGCATCACAAGGCAAGAATCGTAAAGTCCTGATGGTACATTGAACCCCCAAAAGCAAGAGACCTGTCCTTCAAACTTCCGAGAATGCATGGCAACTAAATGAAGCTCCTCTCTTTCAAGTGACAAAACTGCAGTCTACAAATACATATTATAAAAATGAGAGGTGGAACCCAAATAAAACACGATATTTTTTATAGCATGTAGAGTAGAAAAAAAGGCAAAACAAATGAAGAAGATAAGTCATTCTGAGAGCAAAAAAAGTATAAACCTTCTTAGACTTCCATACAGATTCCACAAGATAAATAACAAGAAGGATTTTTTGTTTATATATATTCTTGGGGAAACCTATAACAGCAGTAACCAGTTAAAAGCCTAAACTTTCCATCTGAAAAAAAAATTTAGAGGCAATATCAAAACATTATGATTAAATAAAGGTTCTTTTTGATCTGTCACTCTACAGTATCGTGTGCTGCCCTTCGTTATGGATTTAATAGAGGGGAAGGATTGTCCCGTCCAAAACTTAATATGTTTGAATGTTTCTAAAGGTTCCAATAGAACTCGCGTTTTGCCCAAACTTACGTGTAAAAATCATCATAAACGACAAAGAAATAATGTCTTCGGAGTGTCAAAGCCATCACAAGTGTTACAGCAGATAGAATCAATTTCATTAATTAGCTTAACAATTCCCCAGGACATTCTTTCTAATAGAATTCACTTCAAAGCTCGAAAAATTCCTGGTATGTGCCAAAACAGTAATTCCATGATGCTGTAATTCTACAAAATGCATTCCAATTCATCAAAACTCACACTAAATTTTTCCAGCGTCATTGTTCATTTGGTCCAAAGTTCAATCTTTCTTTAGCAAGTCCAGTTTGGATGAGAGAAAATTTGCAAAAGACTGAATCTTACACTTTTTCTGCAGGTTCACTTCCGAATCAGAGATTAATCATTTTTTTGTTTTTTAAGAAATGTAAGGGTTTTATTTTTCTCAAGTTGATATTAGGGTTCTTTTAGCGTTGCTTAAATTGGGGTTTCTTTAATGTTTCAATTGAACTAAATTTGGGGATTTTAGTTAATCCAGTATTTTTGAAGAAGTGTATTTTGTGCTTGGTTGCGGGCAATGCGATAATATACCTTGTTATCTCTGAGACATGTTGCATGCAAAACCGAAAGCTGTGAGTCCTGATGTTGTGGTGACTGTGACGACTCCAATTTGAAGGCAATTCCGGTGGACGTTATGGTATGAAGCACTGCCAGTGGCGGGCACCTCTCACTGGGTTGTGAATAGTGAGATATCCGAATTTCCTTAAGACGCTCCCCCCATACGACACCGTCTTGTGACTGTGTTGGATACACTACCACCTCTCCCAGCACCCTTTCTCCTTCGTAAACCACAACCGGTTTTCCGTACATTTTTCTCAAAAAAATAAAAAATCAAAATTCTTAACCAATTTCTCTTCTTCAATATAGCTGTATGGAATTCATCAGTCTGTGAAATTTCAGGGGAAATCAATCAATCAATCTATCTATCGTTCCTTGAAATTGGATAATTTCTTCTTAATAAGATCCGATTTTTCCAGATTTATAGATCTATTGCTGATGAAATCAAGAAAAAACTAAAACTGTCTCCAGATTAGGGTTTCATCAAAATAATTGACGGTGACGGTGAATTGATGATTTCTCGATGTGTCCGAACTGTAATTCAGAATTCAAATATAGGGTTCGACGATGATTTGATAATAGTAGTAGTATAACAGTATATGTGACGATGAAGAAAAACCCTAGATCCGGAAAATTGAAATGGCCAAACTATCGTACTCCACCTCTCTCTCTCTCTCTCTCTCTCTCTCTCGTCACGCGGCCCTACACGTGAATTGGTAATTGTTAGGTCACGGCTTGTATAATATTAAAAAATAAATAAAAAAATAAAAAATAATAATAATAATAATAATAATATTTGCTCAATATTTTTGTAGGTTTTACGTTTATAATTATAATCTTGAGGTGAGTTATTTCAAATTTTCAATACATTTTAGATTTTTCAGAAAATGGTCAATTATCAACCTAGCTTTATTAGCCCATATTTTCTCTCTATCCAAGAAAGGATATTTGGCAAAACAAATTATTCTAAAGATCAAATTGATGGTTATTAAATTATTACGAACTTTTTGTTTAATGTACCGATTTACATTCAAACTTTTAGACCCCGTTTGGCATCCATTTTTTTCTCATTCTTTTTCTCTTTCTTCATTTCAACTACACATTCTATCAATAAAATAATATTACACATAAACCTCAAAATTCTCATGACTTTTTAACCACACATTCTTCTATCAATCACTATTCAAAAACACATCTTTCTACTAAAATGAGTGTCAAACACCCCCTCATATAGCTACTGTTTGAGTCCTATTTTTTGGAAGAGATTGTGAAAAAAAAAAATTGAAAAATGTGTGATTAAAAATGAAGAAAATTTCTTGAGTTTTCGTGCAAAATTATTTTAGTGGGGATGTGAGGTTGAAAATCAATTTTGGAGAAAATGGATTTAGAGTGGTCTCAAACAGGGAAATAGTTTAAAGGGAAAATTGCAGTCACAGTACCAAACCTTTCAAATTTTTGCAGACTTTGTCCAAATCTTTGTTTTGTGTCACCCACGGTACCAAACTTTTAAACAATTCGCACCCAGAGTCCAGATTGACAGAAACCGTTAGTTTGACCGTTGACCAATAATTAAATGTCTGACCAATATTTGACTAATTTTTAATAGGTAAAATGGTAAAAAAGAACTAAAATAAAATAATTAA